>JAQYXR010001302.1:0-35990 GCA_030545055.2 Neoaliturus tenellus | reverse complement strand
CGAAAAAATCGGATATTTTTTGGATAGTATCCGACGCCTGTTGTACCTTCGGATCGGATCGGATATCCGAATCCGATCCGTATCCGATCCGGTTTTCCGGATATCCGCACACCTCTAGTAATATACCACATCAGATAAACAATCAATAAAGGTTAATATGCAAAAATAAATTCTACCCTTGTGTACTTTTGAACTCCTTGCTGCTGCTGTAGTAGTAACGGTTTAGGCAATTTCCAACTCAAACAAGAATAATTAATGTTTCCTGCAATGTTGGCAACACTTGCAGGTTACAAAGAGTAAAATATTGACTTATATAACAAAATTTTTAACCGTTATATACTTGGTGGAGAGAGCCACGGTTGTCGCCGAATTGGCACCACTGCTCTTGTGGGGTCTAGCTCACCTGTCCCAAGACTTTAGTCATCTTGCTTGTTTACTGGTTAATCGTACAATGAGTTCTTGCTAAATTACGACCATGATGATGAATAGCATTGACCACCTGCTAAATTGATAAAACAAATTTTAAAACTGTGGTTGTTTAATCTTTTTAATATATAATTTCTTTAAACATCAACTAAACTGTAAATGGTTAAAATTATTGAATTATCCAGCATTGTGTGAGGAATATGACTGGTAATTTTACAGGTAAAAATTTCTCTGGAATAATTTATCTGTATAGTAAATTGAGCTACTAAAACATAAATGGAAACAGCCAAACAACTTACAGCAGAACAGTACTTGGCAGCTTAGGCAAGTCAATTCAACATATTATTATTTATTATTTGCAACTCGTTCACTCCACTTGTTATGTAGTGTGAGCTTTTCACTTGTTTCCCTTAACCTCCTCCGCAGACATGATGGACCGTGTGAGGTGGGACGGCCGCACACTGGATGTCCGTTACTACTAAGCCAGTGAGTAACTGTCTCACCAGTTACTGTTTTATTGTTCTATGACCAACGGACTCATAGTGTTTTATGTCACTTTTGTGGATTAGGTTCTTTGAAATCTATACGTTTCGATGTACAAGACTTTGGACACTCCAGTTTTATTTTTAGGTAGTTTACTCGTTTTAGGCGTTGTCTCAGTATTTGTTCATTGTAAAAAATCAGATTTGTCTCAATCGGCTGGATTATTGCTGGTATACTTTGATAGATAGTACCTTTCCCTTTTTTTCTCTATGTGTTTAGATTAAAGACATTCTACTGTGCAGACATGTTTAGCTTTTTATGATGATGGGCTGTCCGACTTGCAAGGAAGGTGAAGAAAAATGTAGAAGTCCTGAAGCTACTTCCTGTTTGGTGTTGTTTCACTTGAAAGATTCTGTCTGGTAATTGAGTAGAGAAGACACTCCAGTCATGTTTTGTAATATTGGACCAGTGTTTTAAATATAAGTATACTCAAATGTGTGTTGTGTTGAGCTTTGTCTTTATGCCCTTTGATGAGTAGTTATCGTGCAAAATTTCCACTTTGTACTTTCTTTTTTATTTAAATACTTATTTCTTATTATTGACATGTTTAGTCTGAATTGTAATTAAAATGTCATAGGGGTTTTTATTCAGTTGTTATCCTTATCAATATTTCTCTTATCTGAATATTTTCCAGTGTGATATAAATTGTATAATACATTGGAGTTTTATTGGTCTATTTGAAATTTTAGTGGAAATTTTGCTGTTTATTTTAACATTGTAGTAATAGCCTCTTTACTTGACAGCTGATAATCTTGGCTAGAAATTGTCCCATGAAAGTGCACATGAATTTTAATACATTTTTAAATAGTTAAATACTGTCAGTATGACATAGGGTTTGTAGGAGCCAATGGGTGAGCAGGTTTTGCAGAATTCATCGGACAACACTTGGCTTAAAATGCTGATGGTCAGTGATTGTTTAATATTTTTGAAATGGTATTTTTTAGGGTTTATTAAGTGGTAAAAAACAGCCACTTAATAAAACCCAGAAAATTTTGCGTATAGTTCGAAAGTGACTTACCAGATTAGGTCCGGTATAAATACATTAACTCTAAAGATGGGAATGTACATTTTAAAAAATAGCACTCCAATCCCGCAAAACATCCATGTGTTTAGCGGTTTATTGTGAAAAACTGCTATTTAACCTTGTTTTTGGATTTTGGTCTGGTTTTCAAGATTCTCCTATATTCTCTACGTTTTTGTTAACCATCTGCAGCGCATTTGTCCTTTATTACAATATTTTAATGCAAAATTATTTACACAATAATGCCTTTCTTTAAGATGTCCATAATATTTGGTAATATTTGCAACCGCAAGTGGTAGAATGTATCTGCTCCAAGGTAGTATATGTTCTTCACTCCATGTGGCAAGAGAGTACATCTTAAAGGTTGTAAAATGTTAACACTTAATTTTGATGTAACACAAGGTTTTCACCTCATTCGTTTGTGGATATTTTTTCTGTTTCAATGTGGATTAAATTAGTAAATAATGCAAATTGCTGCAGTTCACTCATTGTTCAAAAAATTGTTCCCTTGTAATCATTTAAGTTAATTTAGTTTTCAAATAGTTATCAAATTTTACCCAAATGGTTGTTAATTGTATAATTGAACACAAGTCAGCAGTTGTCACTTACGTTGGTTAGGTAAAACCTAAATTATGAATAATTCCTAGGTATTTTGTCAGTTGCTTACAGTCTAATATTGACTAATGCTTAACAGTTTGTCAATAATACAGTTGTCCCATGTGTCCAAAATGGGTTAGGGTTTAAATTCGGAAGAAACCTCAGTTATCAGAGCACCTTCAAGGTTGATAATGACATCCAGCTAGGAAATATGAAGCATTTAACCAAAGGATCAAGATTTAAGATTCCTGATGCTTAAGATAAGCCAGAAACTTCATCCAGAGCAATTAAGGTTTTCGTCTAGCTAGCTGGGTTTTGGTATTTATAGTATCCATTATTTTATCTTAACCTTGCATAAAATTCATTGCTTGTTGGTTTAAATAAAACCTTTGAACCAGAAGGAGTCAATTTACAAGTCTTGAGAATAATAATTTTTCATTACTCTACACACAAAAGTACACTTTCTAAACGTAAAATGAGCTAAGAAAATAGGTTATTCCCACTAATGCACGGCAAAATTACATAACGTTAACTTTCTGTGCTTTTGTGGTGTACGGAAAGTAACTGTTATGGGATTTTGCGGTGCAGACCGATCAGCTGTTGCATAACACTGAGTTTCCGTGCGTATGTACCTCGACATTCGCATGAAAACTCAGCGTTATGAGTTCAATTTTTTCTTGATACTAAGTTGAATAAACAAAAATATTTATGTTGTTTACAAGTTTTTCGATATCATAATGAAAAATAATGTTCAATACTCGTCTCAAAAGTGCCATTGTGGGGCTCGATAGCCTTTTCCACGCTCGGCTTTGCCTCGTGCGTATTAATGCAATCTCTCCTCGCAATAAGTCACTTTTGAGACTAGTAATCAAAACTACTATTAGATTGCTTTGCAGAATCATTGCATTATGGACTATAGGGTTTTCTCTTTTGCAGTTTCAACAAATTAAAGATTTAAAAAAGTATAGGCTCTATATCTTTTAAGCTGATGAACACCTTTTCCTAGCAATTAAGAGCTTTTTCAAATACAGTAAAAGTTCTCATAACTACCCTGACCTTAACCCCAAATGAATTTACTGCCCTCAATCTAGGAAATATTTACATCCGTTGTTGCAGCCAATATCTTAATTTTGTGCTAGAAATAAACGTTAAGGTTAGAAAATGTTGATAAAGACCTTCTCTGTCACATATTAAAGAATGGTCATTGTATGATTGTTTAATATTTACCGTGGAGAGAGAGGATCCATACCTGACCTCATCCAAAAAATTCCCATACTAATATTAAGAAAAACCATACCATACCACCCACTAAGTTCCCATATGTCATATTTCCATACCGTATATTGTTCTTGTCTTGGATAGCGGTTTTTTTGCATCAGTTTATTTCTTTTATGCAATATTTTCACTTGAAAAAGTTCTTTTTTAGTTTTTCCAACAAATTTTAACCAAGTGCCATTTTATCAACGTTCTTTAGAAAAACAACATTAACAATATTTTTCCCTGGAACACTGAATGAACATATGGAAAACAATAAATTATTACACAGGCGACTATTTTCAGATAAAATAGGATTAAAGACAAAATTAAGGAATAAGAAACACATATGAAAACAGAAAATAAATCATATTGAAAAATATGAAAATGTGTGGGATTTGAGAATTTGGGGTCAGGGATAGATCCACTTCCACAACGGTAAATATTGCTGTTGAAAAGATAAAAAATGTGTTGAATTTTGGAAACGTACAAGAAACTGCCACATTGACTTCAAATTTCAGAACTGTTCCGTTAAAAACATAGTGTTTGGCCGCCTTACTTATACATTTAATTGTTTGTAGTACAATTAAATTTTTATGACCATTCCGTGTATTATTAATTTTTATCAACATTTTGGTAATCTGCCCCAGAGCCTGGTCCTTATAAGGGCTTCTAAGCATTCAAGATCTAAGTGGTTGTGTACTTGCGATTGCTGAGTGTTTTGATCCTCTGCTCTTGTGACGGCTAACCTACTTTCCCGAGGTTTTTTAATACCCTGGCTATGAGCGCTTAACAACAGTTTGTAATTACAAGGAAGGAGAACAATCTTCATCTCAAGAGGGACACGGTTCTATGTGCTCAAACTTCAGTATCAAACCCTCATCTGGGCTGCTGTATTGTTTCGTGTGGTTTTCCAATTTTCTAAGTAAGTGATAAAAAAAAAAAAATACTATTTCAGTGTAAAGTTTACCCACTTTGCAGAATATCTTCTGGACAGAAACTGCTTGGGATCCTAAAACTGCTACTTACACAAAGTCAACAAAGCTGTTTCACCGGTCAACGGATGGTAGGGTGGGTTTGAAGGACACATTTGTTATCTCAAACCCATGCTGTGGTGGTAAGAAGTGAATCTTGTTTGAGGACTTGAAAGTAAACCACATTGTAAACCAAATCAAAAATTAATTGACTATTAAAACTATAATTATATTTAAAACAACACATGACTAATAAAACATTTTTTGAGAGTCAAAATAACATTCATTCATATATTATCTTGCTTTTTTATATCTTGTTACGGGGTGTCCACATTCTGGAAAGTCAGAGATAGTCAGGGGAAAAAATTCTGGTTAGTGAAGGTCAGGCAAACAGTAAAAAAGTCAGGGAAATCTGGCCAAATGATAAATTTGAGAGGTCTTTTCATTCAACACTAGTGTGCCGTAACTCTGATTATTCTAGAATTTTTCCAAATTTTTCACAAATATACTAAAATTAAATTAAATTTAATCCCTTACTTTGATCTTGGAATATTAAAAATTATTAATCTTTTTCTTTCTTGTACTAAGATGTTAATTAGTTTGTTAGCTGTAAAAAGAGTAAATTTAATAAACTGTGGCATGATGCTGAAATATTTAGTGAATTTAGTAATTTATCATTTTGGACTAAAGTGTTGCTAATTCAGTGTGCCCGGAAGCATGGCATTGTCTTGGTCTGATGTTTTCCACTGAAGCAGCAAATGATTTACTGATACTTATCATCGGCGGTCGTCTCAATAAGTCTGTATGTAATGAGGTGTTGATGGTGCTGATTGGTTTTTTATGTGGAAGATATTTTGGAGCATAGTAGTAAGCCAGATATCCTCAGTTAATACACATTTCAGTATTCTATTTGTTTATACTTGCCTCAGCAGTACTTTTTTTTGTATGTTGTATTTTGAGTTAAGTTCGTGAGTAAGGGAAATCAGTGGTAAATGGTCAGGGAAAGTCAGGGAAATTGATGACAAATTTTCGGTGACACCCTGATTTAGGAATCCACTATGTAAATGGAGCAGCTATAATTTAATGGACATCAAAATTATTGAGTGAACCAGCGCATGACGGCTCAAGTTATACCAGTGCTGTGTAGACTGCAAATTTAATGCGTTTTGAAGCTCAATTAAAGGTGCAAGGGGGTGCATCACTGTAATGTCTAGAAAATTGTGGACTAAAATATTTCTCAAAAGTTGAACTTGAAGCATTAACCTCAAGCTAGCAAATACATTTTTTAATCACTGGATGTTCTTTTGGGTTACCTCTTGAACATGATGGTAAATTCTTACAAATGGAAGATTTGCTTTGGATCTTCCCTTCTTATTCAACATATTTTCAACATGGATAAAGTCCACTTCACTTTATATTTTTAGCTCATTTTAAGCCATCAGAGTTTGCAACACAATCCGTGGGAGGAAGAATTATGCGATGCAGGGAATGGAGTCACAACTGTGAAAACCAGTGAGTGCTTGGATTCAAACCCTTGACAGATGCTGCAATTGTTGAAGCCCATTGATCTTGCCATCATTCTAGCGACTAATCAGAATACCACCTATCTTGAATGCGGATTTACTGTTAACCGATCTGTCAAAATGATCTCTGCACAAATTATTTGACATTTGAATGTTTTCTAAGTGGGATATGCGCTATTGTTTCATACACGAATAAGAGGAATAATTGGCAAATTTTTTGCAGAATTTCAATAGGTTTATCTTTGCATTTTTCAAAGTTCTTTTTAGCCCCGGTTGATGTCACCATACACTGAAGATGGACAGCCATTTCGGGAAGTCTTGGTTGTGGATGGATTGTGAAATCTTCGAAGGTCACCTGGAACTTTGGTCTGGAAACTCCTGTTTTGTGAATTACTGCAGGTATTATCTCCCCGAGTTATTGGTGATGTATTCAAAGGTATTTATTGCTTTGTAGTAATATGTTTTGGTTTTTGTTACACGTTGTGCATTAATGGAAATTTTTACAGGGTTTAAAAGGAAATTTAACGAAAGCGGTGAAATAACACATCAGGATGAGTAGAAGTAGGGCTGGTGTTATCTGAACATACAGTATCAAAATATCAGCTCAAGTGAATCTTGGCTTTCTTTACTTTTTTACTCAACTGACAATTGGTATTTGCTAGGATTAACTGAATTAAAATATTTTTGCCTTCATTTTATAGATGTGCATGTAACAAGGGAAAAAGGTGATTTTGATGATGTGTCTTGGATCACTGGCAATGGATGAGGCCTTACATGCTAGGCTCTGAATTTTCTCCAGTTTGAACATAAATGTTCTTCCCTGTTCAGATAATACAAGTTCTACGTTATTTCAAAATTCATGCAAATTCTTTATATTTCTTGTTGAAATGTAACAAAATTAACGTGTTACTTGTGTTTTAGGAGTATCTTAATCAAACATTTCAGAGGTCATTGTAGTTTTAACTGGAATATTCTAGCTGATAATTTAAAAATTTACTTATTTTTGCTCTTTATTAAACAGTGATTTGTTTACACTGGGGTTTGAACGTTTCTAATATCTTGATTTGTGAAATAAAAAAGAGGTGTTTCTTTTCAAGAAAATTTCAACTGATAAAATAGGTCCGAAATGGCGATGACAATCCAATGAATAGATGATGTAAATGACTTCTTTTGGATTTTGGAATTTTTCTGTTAGTAGGTTTTTCCAAGTCTTTCCATAATGTGCTTGTGGTATAAACAAAGCTGTGTGACTGTTCTGTGTTCTTGTGAAGAAGGGGAATAATTGCCAATTGTGTGTGGTGTGAAGTTCACTTTTATCACATGGTAAATTTTTTCATTTCGGGGAAGCACAATGTTTTTTATATTTTGCACTGCAGTTGGATTACGTCATTGAATTTTTTATATGTTTAATTTATAATAAATTGATTGATTAAAAACTACAAACTACAAAGTTAACACGAAGGTGGAATAAACTTTTCCATCTTTGAAACAGAGACCTTGATTTTCAGATTAGGGTTCAACACTTATTAGAAGCAGAGTAAGTATTTGTGTGATTTTCAAATGCTGTAACATCTTAACCCTTCCTCAGCGTTGGTCGTGTATTGACGCAAATGGGAGTTTCAATTACCAGGTGCCGTTGCTCAGTGGTAGAGCTCTGACCTCACAAGCCAGCGGTCCCGGGTGACAACAAGCACAAATGTGAGTGGTCACCTCTAGCTCGTCGTTTTTATTTACAAGCGTTTTTAACAGTTAGTTAAAGTCTTTAGTCTACTTTTAAGTTAAAGTTAAATTGTTGGTATTATGTAGCTGATCTGGAAAGACTCACTGTCTGCCAGCGGTGGCTGATGTAATACTTTTGTCATTGTTTTTCATTAGAAAGTCAGTTAGGGTCTTTGTGTTGTATTGTGGATTGCATTGGTGTTTTGGGAAGTAATTACTCAGCACTACAAAACAATGAATTTCGTAGTGAACGTTTCATGTGCTATTCTTAGCTCCCTTGTTGCCAAATGTGAAATTAAAAGAGGTTAATATATACCTTTGATTATATATATAAAACTAATATTTAAACATTTAAAGTTCTCTTTCCCGTTTTTGGAAATTTGCCTTCTTGCAGAAAATTTAATGATGACAGTCCTTAAAACAATACAAGTTTGATTTAACCCTAATGTACAAATAGCTATGTGTTCAACCTCATTTTGCAGTTTTTACAGTTTTCATTTTTTTAAATACTTTAGTTTCAAAGCATTTTTCTAATCCATGATTCCCCTCGGGTCTGATTTCAAACCACTAGGTGTTTCATAAAGAAGTTGCTATTGGATTGAATGTTGCCTTTTATATTTTGTTATTTGTTAGATGGCAACCAAGAAGTTAGTTGCCTAAAATTTTTTGAACTAGAATTAGGAACACCAAGAGGTTGAACAACAATGTCATTTGGTTCAAACTTGATGTGTTTTTCATGGATCTCTGCAAAATGTTCGAGGTTGTTAGTTCAATCCTTAATAACACTATTTGGGGTTGAACAATTTTGGACAAATCGGTTCACCACTCCATTTCTAGTGATGTTCTAGCACCGATCCAGCCACCCTAGAAGGAAGATTGCCTGTCAGCGTTGGGAGTCTTGGTTTTGACTGAATTGCTGGACTCCTTGAATATTGCAATTTTTGAACAAACAGCTATTTGAATCGCTCAAGGTATCAGATTAACATTTTTTATTGTTGGTGAGATGTTTGAGACTAGGTAGTAAATATACTGTTGTGTTTTAATTATTTAATATCAAAAGAGAAATGCAGCTAAAATGATGTTCTTTTAAGTTTTGTTCACTACCAGCTGGTGCTCATAGATGTTAGCAAGAATATTCTGTACTTAATTTTCCATGTAACCAATTATTTTTGTCACAAATATATTTTGTAATTGTGAAGTTAAGGATGTGCTTATGTCAGATCATGTAACTTCACCTTGAATAGGAGCACTTTTTAGGCCATTGCTTATTTTCATAGAGGCCGCTTTTACCCACCCTTTCGAGGTAAAGTTTGCCAACGTTTGTTTATCTATCTTTCCTTCAAAACCGATTTTGGGCTGTAGGTTTTACGTCAGGACACCATGTTGTACTGATTTTGATCCTCTGTGAGTCATATAATGATTGTGAGTGTTGACTAACAAGTTTGAATGTTAACTTGCAGGGGTAGATCTGTCATTGGTGTAGTGCTCTGACTCAGCTAACATCAAAAGCCAAAAACGCCATTTTATTGTACAGGTTGAACATTTTTAAGTTTATAAAAAAGTCTAAAGAAACAAAATTTTTAGCAATATTGCCAGGCTGAGTCGATAGTTCATATATGTGATAAAGCTCTGAGTTGTGTTTTATTATGAGAAAAAGTGATTGATATATTTAAAGAATCACAATTTGGCTTTAATTGGAAATGTTTTCTTAAGATGGAAGTATCCTCTGAGGTGTGTGGAAATTTTAATTGGCTCATGACTAATTTATGAGAATTGTACATGAATGTAATGTGATTTTTTACTTAAAAAACCATGAGCTTTTCTGTGTAGCTCTGTTGCCAACCATCCCAACTATAAGAACTAATAAGAACCCTTTGATAATTTTTATTGTATCTTATTCATAAATTCAGATGGTTAGTTAGATTAATTAACTTCTTGATGATTTTCAAATTGTAAAAATTTGTATTGTGAATTTGATTTTTTAACTACCCAATAATGAAATATCCAATTTAGAATCTACAAATTTCGTACGGTATGTAAAATTTAGATTTTGTGAATGGACTTCATTTACTCTTCCCTATTTAGAAGTTCTATTTTCACCAACATATTTGTAAAAAATATTTCATACTTTTCATACTTAATGCAAAAGAAATAACAATCTCCTGTTTTACCACAATGAATACTTTCTGTTGGTGTTGGTATTTGAGTTAGTAGATGAATTGCCCAAACAGCTTTCATGCCATCCCTCTTTCTTATCAGTGAAAACATCTTTCTTAACAGGTACTGGTTCTGTTGACTGGACGTCCTCACAATAATTATAAAACTTTGACTCTAAGAATGCCCGATATAATACATAGCATAAAAAAGAATTGTGTTTACAAATACTGAGAAATTTTGATTGTGTTGCCCTTTTTCCAGGTATATCCACCAGAAGTGGTTGAAATGAAGTATGGAATAACGAATAACAGTGATGGTAGGTATTGTTACTTCTATACCTACTAGTCTATTTCTAGTTTTTTTCCTTGTCTATTCTGAAATAAGCACATTTCATTGTAAACGGCAATGTATTTTTAAAATTTAATACAGTGGAACCTTGATATATCGAACCTCAATATTGAAATCCTTGATGTAGCGAAGTTTTCTCATTCCCCTTGAACCTGGCCATCAATCTAATGTTATTTCTACCTCTATATATCGACGTATTAGCGAGGATAACCTCAATACAACGAACTTTTGGAGGACTGAACCATCGCTACATATAGAAGTTTTGACTGAAAAACCTCAACATATGGAAGTTAAAAGAACAACAAGTTGAATCATTGAACTTATCCATTTTCTTTCACGTTGCAATCTGTCACTCTACAGACATTGCCTTTTAACAGGCTTTGTGTTCGCAGCGCTCTTCTTGTTCACCGCATTCGCAGTTTTTTTTATTGTGTTAGTGTTGTTCCATTCATTATCGTAAGTGTCTGTTAACCCGGGAGAACTGACATACCGGTCGAAAGGACAGGGTTGGAAGTTTTTTTTGATCAAAACAATACTTCCCAGTTGTCTGTAGTCTTCGCCGACACTGTACCTCATGCACCACTTTCCAGGAACAGAATGACGCATTTCCCGTAATTTTCCAACTTGTACAGCCACTGCAGTGGACAATTTCGTAGAAGACTGGTGCGTTCGACCGTGAGTCAGCTCCGGCGTTACGGGATAAACGGTGCATTTCACCGTGTGTCAGTTCTCGTGTAATAAAGTTGTGACAGTTTTAACGGGTGACGTGTTTGTAATTAAATCATTTTTCCTGTATAAATCTTTTTATTCTTTAAATCACGGACTCAGAGGAACGTAATCGGATCTATAGACCTCTTTCCTTACAATTCTCATCATTGATAAAATAAAATAGTGTAGTTCATTGTCTAGCTAAAAATTGTATTAAGTTTTTAAACAATAAATACATAAATAAAAACTTTTAAATTGAAATGAATTTAATTTTGAGCGACAAATAAATTGTTAATAAATGTTTAAAGTTCAGTCTGTTTTTTTTTCTCTTCCACTAAGTAGGCCAAACTAAATTCTTTGATAAAAGTAAAAACCCCATATTTTTTAACATACTTTACATAAATTATTAGGGATGGACGAGATTGGATTTTCAGTTCGAGACGAGACGAGAATTTTGAATTCTCAAATAATTTCGAGACGAGATCGAGACGAGATTTTCCCTCTCATACATCACGAGAAATGTGCGTTCGGGATTTTAATCTGATTTTGTAACATGGTTAATCCTGATTAATGTGAAGGAACAAATATTTCTTTGTAAATTGCTGATTATGTTAATAAACTGAAGTTAAAAAAGTCACTTTCTTAACAAAAGGTCTAGGCCTATAAAGGAATGTACCCAATAAAAAGGTTGAGAAGATATAGGCTCACCATAAACCCTACCGACCTACGTTTGGTAAAACATAAAAACAGAATCCTCTGTTACAGTTACTTACTTCACTTTTCACTATTAACCTACTTTAAAATGTTTCCAAATAAGAGCTTTTCCTCACTCACAGATTTCTAGTAGGCATAGGCCTTCTAACTTTGAATCACAAGCCTAGAGGCCGGGAGGCTAACAAGATATAACTTAACTTTCAATTGGAGGATTTTAATTTTAAAACAATCTCTTCTTCTTTGTCTTTGTCCATAAGACAATCTTCAGCTCTCATTTTGTTTGCTATTTATTGTCATTTCGCCAAACTATTCAAGTCCAGTATACATAACTTTCACTGCTTTCGAATTCATGTAATTCCCTCAATTTGTCGTCTGCTAGTAGTAAGGTTTTTATTTTGCTCCTAACTGAGTAAAGGCAAGCATTAGTGTAGCCTTGAAGCCTGTATGGTTCTGGTAAGACCATTGATTTTCTATGTATTTCACACAACCTATTTATTGCTGTTCAACAATTATTGTTAATAGGCCTATTCAGTTTTTTTTAGTATCCAAACCTTGAAATAAAATCAACCATCAGCCGATTTTAAGCATTTATGGCTTAAAATAGCTGAACTCTGCTAAGAGTGTGAAAGTAAATTAAATTCTGTATTACGTGGGATATTTGAGGTTAGCCATTATTCAATCTGATTGGCTACCTTGTCATTCATCTGTCACTACTATTCTTACTGCCAATGTCAAAACAGCTCTTAAATTTGTCAAAAATTATTTGAATCAGTTTTAAATAATCATCTTGAAGCAATTAAATGTCAAATAATGATTGTTTATTGTTTATAAAGTTTTCCCAATGTTCTAAAGATTTATCAAACAAATGAATTATTTAAAAAATCAGAAGATATGTTGACTCCGCCCACTACTGTTGATTGTCAGTACCACTAACAGTCCGTGCAGATGCAGCCGTAGAGCCGTCTCCAGTCAAGTCCAACCGTAGTTTAACCGTTTATGATGGCAATTAAGTTTGAAGTTGTGAGGAGGATAGGAAAATAAAACACTTCACATTGCTTCAAAATAATTTATTTTGCAGTATTAAATTCGTAGATTATTTATACCCGTTTTTATCGTTATTCACGAATTATTTCTCGTCTCGAAAAATCTCGATCAAAATAAAATCTCGTCTCGGTTAACAAGATTCAAAATTTCTCGAAAATTTCTCGTAATTTCGAGACCCGTCCATTCCTATAAATTATGTAAACACCTGTTTACAGTGTAAATTGTTAAAACAATTAATAAGAAAGACATGTAAATGGGTTTTGAAAACTTAATTACCGATTTATTCAATGTATGTGGTATTTTATTAAAACTTGGTCTAAAAGACCGTGAGTCAGTTCTCACGTTTCCAATTCAATGTCAGTTCTGCTGGGTTAAGTAGCCGTAAGCATTTTGTTTAAATGCATTTTACCTAGATTATTCGCATGAGTACTAATTTTACAACCCTATGGTTACTGCATGTATTAGAGTACAAACATCTTCTAATCCTGATCGATGTTGTAAATCAATTTAGTGTGTTTGCAGCACTGTTTAGTTTTTGCGTCACCACTTATAGTCTGTTGCTAGGCCTATTGGAAATAAGTAATGTTTTTATGAGGTTGTCATGAACTTCAGTATATCGAATGGAGTTTGTAAAAAAAAAACCTTGATACAACGAACCTCCGTATATCGAAGACCTTGATATTACAAAGTTTTTACATTCCCCTTCAGGCTCGATATATCAAGGTTCCACTGTATTTAACAGATCTCAGAATCTTAATGATTTTAAGTTTGTCTCATAAAATTATTACACAGACTAATTGATTTATATATGTATTAAAAAATTCTGTAAAACCATTAAACAAATATCTAATAATAACTGAATTAAAAGAAAACAATCTTACATAGATATTTTATGTCTCAGTATAAACAGTTTGGAATAGACTCGGAAATTAGGTATGTACTAGGGATGTGTCAGTACCAAAATTTCAAAGTCTGTACCAGTATCGGTTCTTTTAAAGGATCAGTTCTCTTTACCGGTACCAAGTATTCATTTTTTTAATAAGGTTAATATAACAGAAAATGTGAAAAAATATTTGTACATTGAGGTGATATTTTAAAAGTAGTCAGAATTGAGGGATTAAATTAACCAACACGTGCAAGTAAAGAATTTGGATGTAAATGTGGAGCCATGAGAATGTGTGACATTTAAGGAATTCTCAGAGATGATTTTCTTTTCATTGCTCGACAATGAAAAGTATACAATGTTGTCTCTACATGCTTAATGATGCCAGTTTTATTTAGCCGATTAAGATAGGCTTTAATAATTTAAGTCTCCAAATAAGGGTGGCACATTTGACGAATAGCTGACATACCCGTGCTTCTCAACGGGACTCAAATTGCTATGCCGACCCGAATAATTATATGCCCCTCAGGTGAGCTAGTTCACAAGACTCGCCTCAAGTCTATAATATTCTTTAGTTTTTTTACCAATCTTCCCTTAATACTTTAAATGAGAACAACTGTTTATAATATTCCTAAATGTAATCACGTGTTCCTCACTAAAATGTTGCTTTGATAAGAATGACATGGTAATTTTGAAGATGTGTGGGGCGGAAGCCCTATGATGGTTGGGAGCTTTTCGTCAATTATGTGGTTGTGGGGGTTTTGACTTCTGGGAATGCTTAAACAACTTGTGTTACATCGGACATTCAAAACCCATCTTCCAATTATACAGAGTGTTTTATTTTTTAGAATTTGCACCTTAATTTATTAAAAAACTCAAATATTACTGCTTAGTTTGCTGGAAACGTCTATCAACATTGGGGGAGGGAAATTTAACATGGAATTTAAATCCCTTCTTCAACCCCAATCTCACCCCTACCGCTAACTCAAAAATTTCAAGTACGAACTTCCAATTTTTATGACATTGGATTGTATACGCAATTTATAGACTTTTTATTACTTGACATTTTTCTGTGAAATCAATGGTTAGGGATCGACAGCAATTGAAGTTCATTGGTTCATTAGTTCATTGGTCCCACCTATCTCAACATAACCACATACTAAAATACCAATCTAAATTGAAAACTGTCTCAGCAGGGGTGCCACAAGGATCTAACCTTGGACCTCTTCTATTTTTAGTATACTTAAAGGGAATAAATAACTATAAATTTACAAATTTCAAGGAATTTATATTTATATGCCGATGACTCAAATTTAAAGTTTCAGGTAAAAGTAATGAAGAAGTTGAGCTATATGCAGAAAGAGAATTAAAAACCTTTTTATCAATTTTTAGGAAGCAGGAATTTAAATTTAAATCTTGACAAAACCAAAAACAAAATAGAAACAATTCAAATCTACAAATAGAGTTTGATAGTAGACATTTAGATCAAGTTGACAATATAAAATTTCTTGGATTGTTGGTGGACTGTAATTTGAACTGGAATGCACGTGTTGATTGCCTTCTTAAGAAAATAAATTCTGGTATCTATGCCGTTAGAAGAATGTCAGTATTCTACAGTTTAGATGTTTTAAAGCAGATATACTTTGCATATGTTCATTCTCATATTTTATATGCAATCTGTGTTTATGGCGCTGCTTCACAAGGAAATTTAACCAAAATTTTTAAGTCCAAAAGAAAGCTATTAAGATCATGTTGAAATTAAATCCCAAAGAATCTGCAAAAAATCACTTTAAAGAATTAAATATACTAACTGTTTATGGACTATATATTTGAAACTATTATGTTTGTTATCAATCACCAAATAAATTTAGATAACCAAAATTGTCATAACTATAACACAAGGGAAAAAATTAACTAGTTCTTGATCACCATAGATTGGATTTATACACACAAAAAACTTCTTATGCTGGAAATAAATTTTTGAGATTTATTCCACAAAATATTAAATCATATGTGATTAAAGGATCAAAATATTAAAAAATTTAAGAAAAGTTTGAAGGAATACTTAATAACCTTGCTCTTTACTCAGTTGAGGAATTAGAGCAATCAACATGTGGATTCCACAGTTATAAAAGATGTCTTGGTATAATGTACCACAGGGGCGGATCCAGAGCATGATCTTGGGGGGGGGGGGGAACTACCCCCCGACAATAAATACATATTTAACCCATTGGCCTACTTCGACGAGTCCACTCCGTCCGGCCGCTTATACGCTGCAGAATACTTCGACGGTGTACTCCCGTCGGCCGACACTGCTAGCAGTTTCGGCTTTTTCCGATGGGTAGCAGCACTTACTGGGTCATTTGTCGCTTTCACTATAAACTGCATTAGTTATACTACAATTTCATTCTATTGGTTGGCAATTCTGGTGTTTAGAAAATAATTTATAAAGTAAACAAACTAGTGCAAGTTTTGAGGTTGTGTTCACATCGCGATGTCGTGTAGTCGTGGGTTGCGCTCGAGTGAAATTGAGACGATGGAATTGGCTAACTCGGAACTCCCTAACTCGTGTCACGAGCCGGAACTGGCTAACCAGGAACTGCCTAACCCCCAGTTAGTGAATTCCAATGTGCGTAGGGTGGAATTGGCTAACTGTCGCCCGGCGGAATTCACTAACTCGGAATTCCCTAACCAGGCGCGGCAGCCTCCGCCTTTCGCCGCTAGTGGCGCTACACACGACGTTGCCAACCGCACCAAAATAAATAATGGTGCATCCTAACGTATTTAAATCACCTTTACGTTTATGTTATCTTGTTTTGGTTTTTTTTTATTTTTTATTAATTGTAAATGTTGGACAAACGACAATGATGAATGTTGTACAATGAGAAATGATAACGTAAATGTTGTAGACCTATTTTCAATTATAATTTTATGATTATGTAATTTAATAATACTTACCGGTACCGTAGCTTATAATGGAATGTTTAAAACTTACAGAACTATTTTTAACAAAAACCAACTGTGCCATTATAGGTAAATCGGTTCTGTTCTATCGTTTGACACTAATTTAAATGGACAGGGTGTACCAGAAAGTCACCTTCCAGACCGGTAGTCACTAATATTAAACACAAACCCCACTTTGTGACATTTTTAGATTATACACGTAATTTTAAGACTTCTTTATATTTTAACTTTTAACGAAATCCTAACTGTTGAGGACATAACGGCAATTGAAATTTTGATTTTTCCGTAAGAAGAACATTGAACAAAATTTCAACTCCAATATCTCTGAACATTTTCGTTTAGACAAACATGTCCCGGCAGAAAAATATCTTAGCCTATCCTTTTAAATATTTTCCCATCATATATTATTTTACGTTCCATACAATTTACAGTAGGCCTACCAGGTTAACCGAGCCTTGCTCGTTGGTTCTAATTCACTTTTGTTGTAGTGTCATGGTAATCAAGCTATTAAATCTACACCAGACTCTTCACAGATAACTGCTGTTAAAAACTGCTTAAAATTAATGTTTTTTTATTTTTGTTAGCTTTTTTTTATTTCGTTACCAAAATAGCAACCCATAAGACCAATGCTAAAAATTACTATTTTTAAACTTAAATTTAGACCAAATTCGATTTTTCCTGGGATTGAGGCTGTTTCTAAACTCATTTTTGGGCCAAAACACTCTTAAATGCAATATTAAAGCAAAATCTACCGCTAGATTTCGAGATCGTGAAACACGCACATCCCTTCAGACATTGCTCACATTATAGTATAACCGTACATAAACGTTATGCTGTGTGAACGAGGCTTCAAATTTTTTTTTTTTTGTAAAAGGCAACTTATTGACCCAGCTAAATTATTGGAAATATTTTTAATGCCATATTTTTTGTAATGTTTACATAAAATTTGGCCCTAAATAAAAAAATAAGAACAGAATTAAGCAATTTTCCATCAACTACTTGTTGCTGTGGTCAAAATAAGTCCGTGTGGTTATGTAAAAAGATCTAAGATATGTAACGATAGAACTATTTAACCCTCCGAGCGTTATTCGTCGATTTTTCGGCCCAGCTTTTCGACCTCCGAGCGTTAGAGTCGATTTTTCGACTCTTCGAAAACGCAACGTAACTTTATAGTGAATGACAAAAACGGACTCGTGAACGCTACCGCCGTTACCGGGAGGTTCTAAGCTATCCAAAAACACCCATTTCAAATGATTGGTTGTTTGTAATATGCAATGAAACATCTGGGAAAAAACTGTTACCATCTGCTAACTTTGTAAAAAATGAAATAAATTTTTTACCAATTGTTTTAAGGTTATAAATGATGAAAAGTGTTACTAATACTGTTAATTTACATTATTGGAATAAATTAATATGTTTTATCTAGTTTAATAACCGTTATGAGTAGGAATTAGTATAATATTCTTAACTTGATTTTACATGTGTTCTTATGGGATTAGGGTAAGTACCATAGGAATATTTAGTTTTATTCAACATACATTTTTTCCAAATGCTTCTAGCCTATATAAATTGTATATTTTCTTGAACTGCATAAAATTCCAAACAAAATGTATATCTTGGAATTTTGATTATGTGTTTCTAAAATTATTTTTGGGGAGAACAAAGTTACATAAAATATTTTTTTTTGTATTTTTTAAATTTTTAACCTATAGCCTAATTTATGTAACAATAAGTAATGGTGATAATTTTTGTATTTTTATATAGTCCATTTGATCTACTTTCATATAATATTTACATTTATAGTGCTAGGTCATAAAATTTTTTTTACTAATTTTTATTTGAAAGTATGCAAAACCTTAAAAAAATACGTAAAGCTCCAGGGGTGCTATATTGAACGCTCGGAGGGTTAACATTAATAACAATCCTTATAATAGTCACATAGGAAAATTGCAGGTGACCGCTTACGTTTTTGCCCGTATGACCGCTTACGGTCGCCTATTTTAAATTTATAAATACATAAATACATATAAATACATATTAGATAATAGGAAATGAAATATAGGTTTTTTGTAAGGTCATACAATCATTTTCACTAGAGATCGCCACATGGTTTAAATTCAACAAAAATGTAGGATCATCTGGACCCAATCAGTTGAAAAAATATCTATCTTATCTTATACTCTAAAACAAGCTCCGTTTGTCCGGGCAAAGTTTTTTTTCGCTCCAAGGATTTTAGATTTTTTTTTATTGAATGTGGGGGTTTTGGCCACCAGAAATCGATTGGAGCTGGTCCCATGTCTGGGATAAATCCGGTTTTCGTGCTAGAGCCCTTTAAAGTTACTATGTTATCTTTATGGAGAGTTTGTTAATTGAACAAAAATCAGCTGATAACTGTAGATATAAACTAATGTGTTATATCTTTAAAGGAAAATTATGCCAAAGTGCAGAGCTCGTCTTCAAAGTGGAAGAGGGCGAGTGAGCGGAGCGAACGAGCTTTGTGTGAGAACGAAAGTAATAATTTTACCGAGCTTAAGCTCGGTCCCCCTGGTACTCTTATACTCTAAAACAAGCTCCGTTTGTACGGGCAAAGTTTTTTTTCGCTCCAAGTATTTTTGATTTTTTTATTGAATATGGGGGTTTTGGCCACCAGAAATCGATTGGAGCTGGTCTCATAGGTGGGAAAAAAATCTGGTTTTCGCGCTAGAGCCCTTCAAAGATCTCATGTTATCCTTATGGAGATTTGTAAATTGAACCAAAATCAGCTGATAACTGTAGATAAAAGAAGATAATGTGTTACATCTTTAACCTGTGGCTTTAGAAAAATCATACCAATGTGCAGCAAACCTTACGCCTGGCGAGTGAGCGGAGAAAACGAACTTTGTGTGAGAAATGAAAGTAATAATTTTACCGAGCTTAAGCTCGGGCCCCTGGTAAAACAGTAAGGAAAAAACCTTTGGACGTTCGTATATGACTTCTACTGGACCGATTTACATGCGGGTTGCACCAAAATAAACTTTTTTCGGTTCTATATTAACAGGGTTTATTTGTATTTCCAAAATATTTACGTTAAATCGGTAAAATATGAAAAATAAACTTTTCTTAAGGAGATTTAACATGGGGAAAAAGCCAACAATTCCAATCCTTTGGACAGTTCGTCTGAGACTTCCACTGGACCAATTTACACGCAGTTTGTACCAAATAAAACGTAAACCTTTGTATATTAGCAGATTTTATTTACGTTAACTTACTTCCTTAAATTAAAAATATCGACATTTTCAAACCTTTACAATTTATTTATTTTACACGATTTCAAACAGCTGATTGTAAACGCACGAGGTATTTTGTCTAAATTAATACAGAGTTATGATGACTCCCCTTTCCAAGGATTGTGGTGAAGACAACATAAGGTAAAAGGTAAAAGTGGATATATTCTAGATACTGTGGAGTGGATGAACAAAAGGTCATGAAGGATTTGGTTTATTATGGCCAGTACCTAAAAACGTTTACAATTATTATGATGTATTGTCATTTTTGGAAAGGAAGTTGCTTAATATGTAATTAACGTTATCTTACTTCTTTAAATAAAAAATATCGACATTTTCAAACCTTTACAGTAAATTTATTTTACACGCTTTCAATCAGCTGATTGTAAAACCACTAGGTATTTTGTCTAAATACAGAGTTGATGATCAAAAGCTCAAGAAGGGTTTTGTTTACTATGGCCAGTAACGTATACCTAAAAACGTTTGCAATTATTAGAGTGTATTATCCTTTAATGGAAAGAAAGTTGCTTAATTATGTGAAATAGGTGATTGCTATGAAATTAAGACTAAATTGTAAAGGTTCAGTTTAAATAGATTGTTTACATTTGTATGAAAAGAAACGGATGTATCGGAAATTCGTTGTGCAATCAATTTGTCGGTTGAAACGTTGTAATTGTAATGCTTTACATTTCTCCCCCACCTCGACGGTATTCGTGGCACAGTCGGTAGCGTGTCGTGCCTCAAACCTCACGGCCCGAGTTCCAGACCGATCTTCATTTGTATACTTTTTGTAATGTGTCTAATAATGGTGTCACTAATAAATGTTTTACTGATGGTACCGATATTTATTTTAAGCAAAATAGAGACATTAAAATATTTATAGGCTTTTTCAAAACCTCCAAAAACTTATTTATTAAACTAAAAAATTTAATAAATACAAATTGATAGTTTAGGCTTGCTTATTTCTTATATTGTTTAATTAATACAACGCTTTGATGAGCTACTAAGGTTTAGGCCTAAGTAAACTATAGATTTGTTATGTTTATAAAATACTAAACAGTGTTTGTATTACATAGTAGGGTGCAGCATTATTGTCTTTAAGGAATAAGCCTATAGGCCTACTTTGACAGACACTCCAACAAAAACATTTTAGTTTCTTTTTCATTTACTAAAATTATATACATATAACTTGAAGAATTTGAAGAAAGCCATGAGAACTGTTATCATACATTATCCATGTATTAAAATATTCGAGGAGTAGGCGTATAATGTTTCAGAGCTGTTGTAGAATAAATAAAGTGTGGCAAGCCTTGACTCATTGGTCTTTTTTTGTTAAATTAAGGTCTGTTTTTGTTAAATTGTCAAAATATGAAATTTGTTATTTCCAAGGGAATATTTTGTTTACCTACATAGCACAGAATATTGATTTTACCTCAAATAAACGTTTAACATTTCAAATTATATCAAATCAAAGTTTTGATATTTATTTTACGTTTATTTGATATTCAATATATCAAAGTCAAATAACGTCAATTTTTTTATATTTATTTTATGTTCAAAACGTAAAAGTTAAGTAAGGTTACATTTTTCATATTTATTGAACATATACTTGAAAATGTGCTAAACCACATTAGGCCTAACTTATAATTTTCTTATTGAGATACAAAATGGAAAGAAACGGTTAAACTCTTTATATGAACTTCATGTGCTATTTAAAACGAAATGAAATTAAACCCAATAACCCAATTGTTAAGTTAAATTTATGTCAAATAAAAAATGCATTGAGTTTATTCAAGTTCAATGTATGTCAAATATAAAATGTATTGAGTTTATTTAGGTTTATTAAATAGCCTACCCAAGGTTTTTTTTTCATATTCTTGTGATAGTAAAAATATAAAATTACATTAATTTTTTGATAGTCTTATTTGTTTAACACATTAAAACGGTCAAGTAGTACTGTAAGTTATATACAATTCTGTTCTTCACGAAGGCCGAGTAATAATGACTAACTAGTAAATAAGAACACTAATTTTCATATCTAAAATTTCCGTGTGAAATTCCTCTCAAGAAAAAAGACGAGGTCCAGGTCCAGCTGGTTCATCACGAGGGCCCTCGCCATCACATCAAGCTAAAACCATTTACACTTAAAACCACGCATGATTATACAAGAACTTGCATGATTATACAAATGTCTTAATAATAAAAATAACATAAAAATTAAAAATATAAAACATCCGAACAAACTAAACGTTGGACGTTGTCATTATGTTAACTTTAAACAAATTAAAACTTTGAAATGTGGACAAACATTCATCTTTGATGACAACTGCAGTTTTTCATGTAATGAAAAAGAACAGAAATTGATAACAAAAAGGTAAGTAATTGATAAAATTGAGTATAAAAATTAATATCTAGTTACTCTAAAGTGACACCATTAATATCTAATTCTTTTAAACGACCACATTTTTTGTATAGGCTGTTAAAATAATAGCCTACTTAAAAAATCTATTAATTTTGCTGCACGCCTAAGCGCACTTGATTTCAAAACCATTATGATAAATCACACCTTTATTCGTCATTATATTCTACATTCTAATTCCACAATCATTGTAATAGCAAATAAAGTATTTACAGTGTACCATACCATATTATGGTATCGGCACATAATTATTTGTACGGCACGTGGCAGCACTGAGCAGCGCGACTCATTCCCGACCGCCAGGCGTTCTGATTGGTGAGGGATCGACGCTTCTGATTGGTAGTTAGCGAGTTCCAGCCGTAGACAAGTTAGCCAGTTCCGCCGCCGTACAGTGTCGATCTCGGAATCCGCTAACGTTCTCCTAACCTGGGTTAGCGGATTCCGGGTTAGGCAATTCCGGCGACGACAAAGTTAGTGAATTCCGTAAACGTTAAGTTTTTGGAGATAGGGATTTTAACATTGGGTTAGCGGATTCCGAGTTTGCCAGTTCCGCGCTCCCGTGAAATTGATCGATTTATAGATAATTGTTATTTATCATCTAATGATGACGGAAGTGAAGATGAATTTGTGGATCGAATAACACTTGAACAGTGTCGGGATGAAGAATTTTCCGATCCTGACAGCGATTCTCACGATACTAACGTGTCATCACCCAAGCCTACTGCAGAGCTTATAGTTGATAGTAATGCAATTGATGGCATTATACATACCAATACAGGTCCTAATGAAGCCATGATAAATAAAGTAAGTAGTCCTACAAATGATATTGATTTACCTGTTTGTGATGAATTTGTTTATGAAACATGCCAACTGCAAACTTCGGATGAAAAGGCTAGGCCTACTAAACCATGGGAAGATCTTGATGATTACTATATTATGGAAGTAGATAATAACGAACAACCCCTAGAAACTGTTGATCAGGAAGTACCTAATGATAGGCCCAACAATATTGTACCTGTAGAACAAGTAGCTAGATTAGAAATACCTATAGATAATGTAAGCCAAGTAATAGACCAGGTAGCAAGGGGTGAAATAGGACATTCCCTTGGCAGTCCGTTTGTTTGGAATGACGAGGATAATGAGCCAAAAAATATTATATTTTCTGGCCAGAACGTGGGAATAAATATTCCCAACATAGATGACCTTCATGTTGAGCTAGATTTCTTTTCTGAATTTGTGGGGCAAGATTTTTTTGAGATGGTTACTAGGGAAACCGATTTGTATGCACAACAATGTTTTCTTGACCCAGAGAGAAAAGCCCTGAAATCTGATGAAAAGTGGTCTGAAGTGACAATAGATGAAATTAAATCTTTTATTTTACTGTCACTGATTATGAGTATTGTGGATAAGCTAACTCTGCAAAGCTACTGGTCAAAGAAAAAAATATTGGAAACAAATATACTTTCTGAAGTTATGCCTCTAAAGAGATACACCTCAATTATGCGATTCCTTCATTTTTCAAACAATGAAGAACTGGACCAAAATGACAAACTTAGTAAAATAAGGCCTGTAATTGACTACTTAGAAGATAAGTTTATGAGGAACTACACCCCTGATAAAGAAATATTAGTAGATGAAAGTCTGATGAAGTTTCGAGGGAGACTCTCGTACATCCAGTTTATTCGCACCAAGCGTGCACGTTTCGGTATTAAAATTTTCAAACTGTGCGAATCAAAAACTGGATATTGTTCATCTTTTGAAATCTAAACAGACAAAAAACCAATGCCTAAAGGTGTCTTAGCAAGTGAGGAGGTAGTCATGAGACTTGCAAACAATTTTCTTGATAAGGGCTATGTTATCTATTTAGATAATTGGTACTCCTCACCCATGTTATTCTCAAAGCTTTTGTCGCGTGACACGCTGTTGGCATCGTAAAAATGAGCAGAAAGCATATGCCTGACATGAATGGATTGGACTTGGAGCGAGGTGAGGCAGTACAAAGAAGCAGTGAAGGGATGCTGTTTATTAGATGGGTGGACAAGAAGAACGTAAACACTCTTAGTACTGTGCACACCAAATTAGAATTCCAACCAACAGGTCGTCGCGTTAGGGCCTCGCAAAGCCAACCTGCACATGAGATTTGCAAACCGAGGCTGATTGTGGACTATAACAATGGTATGCAGGGTGTAGATAGGCAAGACCAGGTCTTGGCCTACAACCCGCTAATGCGCCGCTACTCCAAGGGGTATCATAAGTTATTTTTTTATCTTCTCGATATGGCAATCTTCAATGCCTTTTGTTCTTTTTTGTCAAAAAACTCTTCCTGGCAAAAAGTATCACTTTTCTGAATTCAAAATCGCTCTAGCAGAACAATTACTTGGGAGTGTTTCAATTGTTCACAAACCTATTGGACGACCTTCAATTTCGAATCCCATGAGGTTACAGGGTCGGCACTTCCCTGAATCTATCCCCTCCAACTCCAAATAAGGAATTCCCTACAAAGAGATGCAAAGTATGTAGTGATAGGGGAATGAGGAAAGAAGTTAGAGTGCAATGTAAACAATGTAAAGTCCCTCACCACATGGATGTGTGTTTTGATTTGAGGTTTACCATACCGTTCTCAATTACTAGAAGATCCAGTGAAGTGATGTGTAAATATGTATATAATAATAGTTTTAAGTGTTGTGATTTTATGATGAAAAGACCAAATTGAACTTAAAAACCAGTGGTAAGTTTTTATGACTCTTTGAAGGTGGAGGGTACTATAAGTTTTGTGCATGTTTATACAGGGTGTCTCTGAACTCCTTACCGACCTTTTAAGGTATTATTCCTGGACCAAAGACAAGTCAAAATATCATATTTAAACTGTCCGGAAGTCTTTAGTTACTCACACAGCCGCCATTTTGTTTTTTTCACATAATAATTTTTATTTCCGTAACGGATGGTTGTATTCAGTTCATATTTGGTATGAATCTTTATCATACCAATGTACATTTTCAAGAAAAAAATTAATTTTGTCCACTGTATATTTTCAAAATGGCGGCCATTTTAAATTTTCAAACTAAAATATCTCAAAATCGGTAAATTTTATAAAAATTTTATAAGATACAAAAAAGTTGGCAATTTAAATTATGTAACCAATGGTACCAAGTTTGTAAGGATATGACAACAAATAACGGAGTTATTGCGATTTTATCCATGAAAAACATTGATTTTGCATTATAAAACGGCCATTTTAACAGAAAAATCAATGTTTTTCTTGTATATATATTATATATGTTTTTTATATATTATATATTCATATTTTTTATTTAAATACAAAATTTATTTAACTGTTTTTTATTATATTACATAAAAATATTACACATATATTGAGTTACAGATAAAATTATCACGGACTTATACAGGGTGTCTCTGAACTCCTTACCGACCTTTTAAGGTATTATTCCTGGACCAAAGACAAGTCAAAATATCATATTTAAATTGTCCGGAAGTCTTTAGTTACCCACACAGCCGCCATTTTGTTTTTTTCACATAATAATTTTTATTTCCGTAACGGATGGTTGTATTCTATATATATCTAATTTACAATATAAGGTATATTGTCACAAAAATTCAGATCAATCCAACAATAAATTCTAAAGATACAGCAGTTTTTGTAAAAGTCTAAAAAGTGCCAGAAAAAGTGGAATTCCTGGGGGTCGCCTTGTACTAAATAAGAGGTAGGCCAATGGGTTAAAAAAGCGTGAAGATTTCAACAATTTATTTTTACAATTAAATCTTACATATTTATATTATAACCTTTTCGCACTTAATGTTGATTTGACACAACACCTACTTCAACCTTACTGAGGTTTAACCTTACTTTAACTTTACTCTAACCTTAACCTTTACTGAGGTTAGTATTATTGGCAAAATCTAGTGATTTTGCCCCCAAAAACCCAGTGTGGCTTCAATACTACGGTACCAGGTTAACCAAAGGCTCGTTGGTTTTTACTCAGTTTTGTTATAGTGTCATGGTAATAAAGCTCTTAAATTTCCACCAACAACTAAGTTAACTAGACCTCTTCAAAAATAACAGCTGTTTCCAAAAGACTGCTTAACATTAATGTTCCTTTTTTTGTATACCTTTCGTTGTTCGTTACCAAAATAGCAACCCATAATACCAATGTTAAAAATTACGATTTTTTACTTAAATTTAGGTCTAGACCAAATTTGAATTTTCGTGGGCTTGAGACTGTTTCCAAACTTATTTTTGGACCAAAGCACTCTTAATGCAAAGTTTATAAGAAAAATCTAACCGCTAGATTTCGAGATCGTGGAACACCCATCCCTTCAGACTGTGCTCCTATTATAGTATGGGATTGTTTTTAGTTCGTAAAAAGGGCACAGAGTGCAATAACAGCTTCCAGTCACATGGGCAACAATTTATTTAGTTTGGATTGAGAATGTCATTGTGCTGTAGCAATGTACCTACATTATAATAGCCATGTATTGTTGCTATAATACTAACCTCAAAATTTTTCAAGTTCACAGTACGTTTATTGAATGGTCATCAGTGTATTATAGAAAACATAGCCACAGTCACGCTGACTGACACTGCCGAATTGTCTTGGGACTTGCCTTGAGGTTTAGTTCTGGATACAATGTTGCCTGTTGCTGATACCTCAAAAGTATCCTCATTTAGTATACCGATACGATATAGGCCTACATCTACTCCCTCTGCTTATAGTTAATAAATTGCTATTCCTAGTACGAAGTTGAATGAAAATAAACTACAGTAGGGCGTTTAAGCATTTTATGAAATAAAGAATTAAAGTAGTGAAATTCGTGACTCTTTTACTGCGTACATAGGTATTCTTCACTAAATTGTTTGCTATAAGTCTTGCCACATAAGTTGACGAATTGCCAAAAACAGCTGTGGTGGCGGGGGGAGGGGGTGCTTTTCCAAAAACATTGAGCTTACGTTACATGCTAATTTTCATGGAACAGCTGATCATCCAATATTTAACTGGATAGTAGTGCAAATTCATTCGTCAAGTTACCTAGAAGTAGCCAAGATTAGGTCCCCTATATCTTTGGCGCTGAACTTCTTTTATTTGTAGCATAATCATGTGTGTAATATCAATCATGTTATATCTTTGTTTATCAAATGTAGATTGGGTGTTTATTTGGTTTGATTGAACCTTAACATTTGATAATTAGAAACTCATTATTATAATACGAATAAAAGAAGTTTATCATCAGATTGTCCACCTAATATTGACAGCTCCTTATTAAAGAAATCAACTGTACATAAACCACTATTTCTTATAAGGTTATTCCGAACTGCCGCAATAAAGAAACACGTGTATTGAAATAAGACTATTTACTGAACATTGTATAGGCCTAAAAATTACACGTTTCTAAGTTTTACGGGTTTTTACTTGTGCTTACTTAAGGTGCGTTGTCACTGGTGCGACTGCAACGATAATCGTTGAACGATTATCGGTGGACGATTATCGCTCGGCGATGATCGTTGCTATGGTCATTGTCACTGATGCGATTATTATGCATTCGTTTAGTTGCTGTTTGACTGTTGTTATAAGTAAAGTAGTGAATGGTGAGTTTAAGGAAACGGATATTGAGTTATTAAATTAAACATTTAGAAGATGAAGCAATTTTCGAAATGCTAAGTGCACCACGACTTAACAAACATACCATGTTTACAAGTAGAACAAAAGAGAGTTCTTTAAAATATTAATAAAAAATCATTTGCAAGCTGAAGAGAGAATATTTTCCGACTTCTTTAAGGCTTAGAAAACTACAGTTTATGATTGTGTCTAGTTTAATCAATGAGGACCTTAGGAAGATGTCTTCAAACTACATTCCATATCCAATCACGGGAGATTAAAAGTTAGCTCTTACGTTAAGATAAGATATCTTTTTTATCCTTGTTAATTTTTTTTTAAGGCAATATTTTTTTAGAATCCTTATAAAACAAAAATTGTTTAATAGGAAAAAAGTTCTAGAATGTTTCATAATGTTTAAGACCAGCCAAGGAGGAAAGGGTGAAGGGGAAATAAATTCATAACCGGGATTGCTCATTTTTAAAAAAGCACCGGGATTGCTAAGTTTATAAAAGCAGACACATATGTTCTGTCTGGTGTTCAAAATGATAAGTAAAAGTAATGTGAAGAAAAATGTAAACCTGATGTCAGATATAAACTCCGATAAAATAACTATCAAATACACTAAAGTCTCTTTAAATCCAACAAGTGTCAATAGACCCACTCAAACTAGAAAAATCGTCCAACGATTGCGATTATGACTGCTCCAGGAGCAGACCCGTACGATTGTAGTCAGCGACTCTGGCGGCAGTCGCGTCAGTGACAACGGCGCCACTGAATACAATGCTCAGCAGGCCCTCTACGATTATCGTCCAACGACTATCGTTCAACGATTATCGTTGCAGTCGCACCAGTGACAACGCACCTTTAAAGTCAGCCATGTCACCGATGATCGCGGCGAACGTAAATAAGCATGCGGCCGCGATGCAGGGTTAGATATAGATGTCTAGACGGTTTTACTTATGACTTATCGCTACCGTGTGATTCGTTTAGAGTTAGTGGAAGAATATCTTACGTATATATCAATACAGTAACAATCACAAAAATAACCTAATCGCCGCAGCGCGCTGCAAACTTGGCTGAGTACGTGTAGCAGACCCGGTCTCGAGGCCGCGAGCAGAGATGCGTTCGCCGCGATCATCGGTGAAATGGCTGACTTTAAGGTGGCAGAACTAAAAATCCGTAAAACTTAAAAACGTAATGTGTTTTTATCTAAGATACCAGTTAAAAATGTCATAAAAAAGTAGCTTAGTTGTGTATAAAAAACAAGTACTAAATTTTTTTGGATAATCTGTTAAATAAGCTCCTACTTAACGTAGCAAAATCTTGGGCCCTAGGGGGGGTGGGGGGGAAATTTCCCCCATTTCCCCCCCCGTGGATCCGCGCCTGATGTACCTACTTTAGGTTAAAATATTGTAAGTAAGTGACACTATTCATGTACAAAAATGTATAAAATGAATAAAAATATATGATTGATTAATTCTTAGTCCCATAAGAATATGGGGTAAACTTTAATTTCCTATGTATCAAAAACCATTCACTAAAATAAAAACTATCCAAGTATAAAACTGTCTTAAAATAATGTTTTAGATTATTTCACTCATTAAAATGTCCATTTTCGCATAAAAGAACTTTTTTTTTAATTTGACCGACAAATACAGTAGACTCCCTCTTAACCGGCAAACCTTTAAAACCCGGTCTACGCTTTAAACCGGCTTACCCTAACATAAAAAGGAACATACTTACTTACTTGAAATACTTGAAGTCTTCATCTTTTGACCGGTCAAAGCCGGATAGATTGCGTCAGTTATATACAACACTTATTTACAAAAAACATATATTTAAAAAACTTAAAGCATATATTCAAAAACTTAATGAACCCTTGGCGGACGTGGTTTATTCAATCAATAATGGTTCCTCACTCAATTCGCTCAGGCTGTAAAGAGGCCTTCTCAAGAGACAACCCCGGATGGCTACTTTGAAAGCAGATGCTTTCCATGTCATGCTCATGCACTGGAAGGGTGTTAAAAAATTCTTATTGCAGAACGTGGGTAGCTTTCAAGTGTGCAGCTGAGTCTGCATCTAGGCATGTCCAGGTCTTGTGCTTTGCGGGTCTCATACGCATGTTGGTCTTCTCTTCTGCCAAAGTTAGCGAGATTCTCCTTGAGCAAAATCAGAACATTGAGAATGTATTGACTGAATACAGTCAAAATGCCGAGTTCTACGAAGATGGGACGGCAAATGTTCTCGAGGCCCCAGTTGAAGTAATTATCCTCAATGCCTTCTTCTGCAGTAGAAGCACCTCGTGGGCAGCAGGTGAATGTCCCCAAAGAAACCAGTCCGTACATCACATGACTATGAAACAGCGCATGGTAGACCGTGACAAGATATGGGCGAGTTAGTAATGGCCTAAGCTTCCTAAGAAGGTAAAAGCACTCGTGAGAGTTTTTAAGCACACCTTGTCAATATGGTCGTTTCCAGTTCAGCTTAGTGTCAACCCAGAACCCGAGTAACTTGACAGCTCCGCTTTCCACACCCGGCTTTAAGGAACATACTAGGGATTGTGTTTTTTTTCTTCATTTAGCTTGAGCTGGTTTGCGGTGAACCAATTCTTTTGCCTGGTGTAGCAGATCGTCAGCCTCAGCCTGTAACTCCTCTAAATCCCTTCCTGCTGAGAAAAGCGTGGTATCGTCCGCAAACAGCAAGGTATGGTTATCTAACGACAGGTCATTGATTCATTACGGTAAACAGCAGTGGGCCCAAGTACCGAGCCTTGAGGGACTCCATGCGGGATGTCCACCTACACTAGAGGAAGCGCCCTTAATGGAGACTAACTGTTTTCCGCTCCCTAAGGTAATCATCCAAGGAGCTCAGTACAGCACCCCCAACTCCCATATCTTCGAAGCTTTGCCAGTAGGATGTCATGAGACACAACATCAAATGCCCTTACTTAAATCGCAAAGGCTAAGGTGGACGGATTCATTTTTTTTCGAAGGCCTGGGAGATTGTGTCTACCAGATTCAAAAGCGCTGAGGTGGGTAGAGCGCCCTGAACGGAAACCATGCTGTGCGACCGACAACAAATTGTTACCCTCAAAGTATACTATCAGTTTGTTTTTTTTCATAACAGTTTTCTAAGATCTTGGAAAAGATGGGGAGTATAGAGATTGGTTCAGAAATTAGCTGGTGATGAAGGGTCGCCCTTTTTGTAAATGGGGATGGTTCTGGCTGTCTTCAGGTTTACTCGGAAAACGTACCCTTTATGAGGCACAGGTTAACTAAATTGGTGAGGGGTACAGCAATTAAATCAATAACTGACTTTAAAACATGCGTTGACATACCAAAAAACATCCTGAGTTTTTGGAATCTTTAAAATGGCAACACCATGCAAATAATTTCATTGGTACTCACCGTTTTCCAACTGTTGAGGGAACAATTAGGTTCATGATTGGTTACGAAGTCCGTGGGGTCCCGTCTGCAACACAGGTAAGTTACCAAACTATTTCATTCGCAACGTTTGTAAAAAAAGTTGTTGAACTCATCAGGCGTTGCCAGAATCTCAGGTCCAGGGACACGGGGATCTATATTCATTGGACTATGCCCCACGCAGCTTTACAGGAGTTTGGGGCATTAAGAATAGTCTCTGCATTAAACATTTTCTTAGCTACTCTAATACGGTAGTTATAGTCTCTTTTGATCTTTGTGTAAAGTGTGAAGTACCGTTGCCTAAGACCTTCATCAGAGACAGCCTTGTAAATGGTCATAAACCAATACCATAAAAGAGCGCAACCTACTTAATTCGGGAGTGTACCCAGCTTTTGTCACCCTTGCCACAAATTACTCTAGATTTTCCTATTATCATCTGGTTTCACAGGCCTAGGCCTACATGTCTTGACAGGAAAAAAACACTATTAAATCTATCAAAAAACAGGTCAGTAAATTTTAAGAATGCAGTTTGAGGGTCAGTGAACTGTTTAAGAATATTCCATTTTTACAGTTGATAATTCATATCTAAGCAATGGCAGGTTGTCTAATTTTATAACTCGCTTTTGAATAGTGTAATCTTTGAGCAAAGAGGAGTTTGACGCTTACCTTGTTGCATTTGATCCTCACAACAAACTGCTCCATCGTGATCCGAAGTATGGGATGGTAACAAGGCAGCCTCGATGTCCCAGGAGTCGAAGTCTGTGGCCGCTGCGTCGAGGCACGCCTTTCCTCTAGTGGGTTGTCTTGATGTTATGTATAGTCCGAAGCTTCTCAAAGTGTTAACAAAGATGGCTTCTTCATTGGAGGGGCACTCAAGGTGCACATTGAAATCTCCGCAAATTATTGAATTCTTAGGTCTAAGTTTGGTGACAAAGTCCAAACACCGCTCCAGCTGGTCTATAAATTCACCAAAGTCACCATTTGGGGATCTGTACAGAGGTATCAAAAATTGTGGAGATTTCAAGAATTTCCACGGTCTTCACCTCAAGTACAAATTCAACACAAAAATATGTCTAAGTTCAATTGTTTTGTAAACTATACTTACAATCAGCAAAAATTGCTGCGCCACCCGTTTTTGTGATTTTTTCTACAAAAAAATGTTTGCAAGATTCAGGGTAGCTAGAGTTCTGAAGAAAATCACTCTCCCGCCTGTTCAAGCCAGTGTTCAGAGAGGCAAAGAAAGTCACATTTCACTTCCTCTATAAAAGTTGATAAGATTTTCACATTTATTTCTAAGGCATCTTACATTTAACACAGCAATTTTCAATTCAGTCCTCAATCACTTTTTCACATTTATTTACAAGGCTAGGCTCCACAAAATTTTGAGTCCCTAAGATTGAGCCTAGGCCTAGTGGTACATTCCTTTGTGGAAGTCCTTACGTTGTTAAAGTCCGATATATTGTTTCTCCCTAAAAAAAGATTTCTTGCATTCACTAGGGCCCCGCCGTGAAGGCACAAAAATATCTTACCAAGACACCTGCTGGCCAGAATTGAGGATCAAGTATTTCACTTTTCTAGCTCTTCCAATACATCCACTTTGAAAGATTTGTAGGTTTTATACCTAGTTGGAAGTTTCCCTGCTCTCACTGTCCTTGATACCCTTTCCTTCTAGGTAAGAGAGTACGTCTTCACAGGATGTGTTTGGGGAGAGTCTGGACACAAAAAAACTGAGTTAGTTTTATTTGCGGATTTTAAGTTGTTTTTAACCTCATTCGTTTCCTATGATAATACACTTACTGTTTGGTTTTGATTGTTAGTTTTTCACGTCTTTAGTTGGTTCTTAAACTATTTACTTTCGGTTTCACAGACTTTTGCACCACTCTGGAATAGGGTAACTGTTTTTTTCAGCGGTATCACAGTTTCAGTGCAAATAGAATTGACAGTGTTGTCAGTGTTTTTCACCATCACAATTTTCCATTCACGGCACTCACTGAGGAAACATTAGTCGTATTTATTCCATGGTTTCCTACGTCCCCACTTTAGGTGGTTCATTCGTCTGTTTCCTCTTGTGTTCCTAATACGTCATTTTTTTGTCATGACGTCATCTTCCCACTGCCTCATGGATTGTGTTGTTTTCATGCTTTTCAACCTCAATTGCACTGTTTTCAAATTTGGAATAACCTCAGATTTATTACATTTTATAAGCTTCTTAATTCCGACTTAATAGCCCTTAATGCTTTGACTAAGTAGTGTATTTAATTTCTTTTCTAAGGTCTTCCCTAATAATGCTACACTTTCCTTCACCAATATTATCACACCTTGTAATTCCGTAGCGGCTTTAGTCTGTACAATGTGATTTTTTTATCTGCTTGTCGCAGACGGGACAAAACCAAGTAATATAAGTTTTCCACTTTTTCTGGTATCATTAAAAGTTTTTTGGTGAAATGTTTATGCATTTGGCATGGTGCCAACAGCCACAGTAACCGTCACACAAAACTGATTTTTTCCTCCCTCCTTACACAATTTTTTTACACACCGAAACACAAGGGTCCAACTACCACGTCCGCCATTTTCCACAGCCCTCCCTTTTTACATCTTTTTAACTGGCCATTTTTTTATCTCAACATCGCTTTAAACCGGGCCGTTTTTCTCTGGAAGTGTAGTTTTCTTATCTACTGAATCATTCAATCAACGTTATTTTCATATTGGTGTTCCCAAATCAATTAAAATGTAACGTCCCTGGATGGAAGTGAATGCAACCGGAAGTCGATGCGTTTGGACCTACTATCCAGTAGACCACAATAAAGAAACAAATTATTAGGAGTTTAGGATTTGTTGTGCATATCATGGGTGTCGGATGTTAGCTATAAATCATATACAGTAATGTATTTAAAGTTGTTTTTTCAAGTGATAATTATATCTAGACCGTATAAAAATTGTAGGTTGCCGTTCTTAAATAAACATCGGTTTAACCGGCCAATTCATTATCCGGCCGCATTCTGGTCCCGAGGTGGCCGGTTAAGAGGGAGTCTACTGTAATACAATTTGTAAAAAACTTGATGTTATTATGAAAAATATGATCTTAAAACATTATTTTTTAGACATTTTATTCTTTTTATTTTTTATTTTACTGAATTGATTCGGAGATATTGGCAATTTAAGATTGTCCAATGTTATTCTTACGGGACTAAAAATGAACTTCAATTTGCCTGTAGCCCCTAAACCGTTAAGTTAAGAGAAAAAAAGTCACATAGTAAAAAAGTTTTTAAATTTTGTATACAATCAAAAAAATGACATAAAAAATTGGGGATTTGTATTTGAAATTTTTGAGTTAAGGGTTGGTGTGAGATGGTGATTTTGGTTGATGAGGGGATGAAATTTTTATGTTAAATTTTACTCCCCCAATGTTGATATTATGTTTTCCAGCAAAACTGTGAACACTAATATTTTATTTATTTATTTATTTTTTTTTTTATTGATTAAGGTGCAAATTTTAGAAAAAAAAAAAACACCTTGTATATATATTGTTAAAATTGTAAAGATAACCAGGAGTACCCTGTTTGAAACATCTGTTATTTTTTCGCACTGACATGTTTTCGACTTCGAGCCATTTTCAAAGTCCCTTCTCATATGTAACCAAATAATTCATAAATTTAATAACAAAATTAATTTTTATTAAATACAATAAAATTATTAATTATCATTAAAATAATAGATTTTTTAAAAAGAGTACTCCTGGTTATTCTTTACAATTTTAACAATAATTACAATAGCCCCTTATCTGTGAATTCTGTGTAATATGTATACATATAGACCCGTCAGTGAATCAACAGAAGACTTTTCCTAAACGTCTTCAGGAGAGGTCCTTCCATCCATTACAAATCAAGTTTACCTGATTTATTCGTCGTTTGATACCTTGGTTAGTATGAGCATTGTATAATGTTTGTCTCACTAAGATGCGTTCATTAATATTAATTAGATCTCGTTGCACATTATGTGAAAAAGTCATTGATAGTCTACTCGTGTGGTCAAAACAATAGTCAGTTGCACGTGCGCAGATCTACGACAAACTTTTGAGGTGGAGCACTATTGGTATGGAGATGACTATTTTTTTTGTTGTTGTAAATATTAGGTTTTGTATCAGAATATTTGATATTTAAATAATACCCTTTAATCTATGAAAATAAATCTTGGTTGGTTATATTGAATTGATTTTGGCAGATACACCGTACTTGACCTTCCTAGGTACCTCTCTAATCCATCAAGGTCTTGGCCAACAACAACGGACTTATGCATTTTTGATACTGTGTCACCAATCTTGAAACAAGAAAACTTGTTTTGAACTTTTATTTAAAATATTTTTAATATTTGATTGAAAAACAGAAATAGTTCAATCATC
>JAQYXR010001301.1:0-35990 GCA_030545055.2 Neoaliturus tenellus | reverse complement strand
CAATTTGTTCTATTGCAATAAACTTTCAGATTTTTTATATAAAACATAAAATTTCAACTCCACAAAATAAATTTTTAATTTATTTTCACACAACAAAATTTGCAACCTACCTTCATAGAACAAATTTCCATCTTATTTCACACACAAAATTTCAATTTACTTGCAATAAATTTTCGATTTACTTTCACAGAATATATATATTCAATTTTCTTTCACAAAATAAATTTACAATTTATTTTAACAAATATGTCCATTTTACTCTGACAAAATAAATTTACAATTTACTTTTACAAATAAGTTTTCAATTTACTATTTCAAATTACAATTTTATTCACATAAAATTAATTTTCACAAAATAAATTTCCAGCAAATTTTATAAAAGTTACAGTTTAAAATAACTTTCTTTCACATTAAATATATACATTTTTTTTTTTTTTTTTTTTTTATACCTGCTGTAATTCATTTGATCCTTTCTTATTCATATTTTTATAACACAATAATAAAACGTGAAAAATGTTTCCACAGATTTCCAAAAGTAACCAAATACGTTATAAATCCCCTCAATAATTAAGGTCTCATTCACAATATTCATTGTAATTAATCAAAAACACATTATTATAAATTATTATCATATTATTATTATATGTATTGTTAGTTTATAAGTCAAACTGATAATTAATTTACCTTGCCCACATGGCATTTAAATCAGTATGCCCTTTAAATCCTTTTTTTTTTTTTTTTTAATGCCTTTCATTCACATGGAACGTCCAATCAGTAAATAACATTAGCAAAACAATGCTATGCAACAATATTTCACTGCTTATACATATACTAATTTTAAGTTATATACCTTTCAGCTATTAAGCTGTCCTCTTATTACCTAAATTCCACTTTTTCACTATCAAGAGCGTTTTATAGAGTAGATACTTTTCGCACTGCACCACACTTCTTAATCTAACAAATACATGAAATTACATACACTTTACAATAGACATTCTTAATATACTAAGATAAAGACCTCAACTGGCTTCCTGTATTGCCCTATTATTTACAATTTTATTCTATTAACAAATTATACTGGTCGGAACATAGAGTTACTAGTTACTCTATTAGTCTCCTCAACTGCCGAATATTGTACGTTCCCTTTACCTCACGAGTTTCTAAATCCTCCAACACATATGCATTATCCATCTTAATCCCCACAATTCTGTACGGGCCTTCGTACAAATGAAAGTATTTCTTGATCTTTTTGCTTAATTTGTCGGACAAATAATGCGTCTTGACTAATACTTTATCCCCTATCTCATATTTCACCGCTTTAACTTTCTGATCGAATTTCAATTTCCGTTTCTCTAGTTTGTCCCTAGTTTTGTCCCTAGCTAACTGTAATACTCTGATATGATCAAAATTTACTTTAGGAAAATCAACTAACTTCTGAAAAATATGTTCTCCCTTCTTACCAAACATAACTTCATAAGGTACCTGCTCAGTTATTCCGTTTACCGTGAAATTTAAACAATCCTCAACGTACTGCAAATAATCAGACCATTTGGTATGTTTCTCACTGCAATATAACCTACACAAGCGGTTAATCTCTTTATTGTATCTTTCTATCGGGTTGGATTGAGGGTTGTATACTGAAGAATGGATGTATTTTATTTCCAATTTATCTAATCCTTGATACCATTTTCGCGAAGTAAACTGTGTACCATTATCACTTAAAATGCACTCAATTTTTGCCAACCTGTTTGCAATAATCATTCACTTTAGCTAGCAGTGCTGTACTGGTAGCGTTTCTAACTGAATACAATTTTACATGCTTTGAAAAAATGTCTACAAGTGAGAATATATACTTAACGCCGAATCTGCCCGCAGGAAGTTCGCCTATAAGGTCAACACTAACTAACTGTAACGGTCTCTCCGCAGTAACGGAATGCATAGCTCCTATCTGATGTTTGTTATAATGTTTCGTCTTCTGACATAACATACAGCTCCTGAGCTGTTTCTTAATTGTTTTTTTCCATGTTCTTAAATACACAGTAGTCTCTCAACGTCAAATATATTTTATGACCCCCAAAATGGCCATACTTCCTGTGTGCATTAGTTATTTATGCAACAAGTGCGGAAAGTGCCGATTTGCTGCACTCGAGAGAAATGTTTATGCACGAGCCGAAGGCGAGTGCGGAATAATTTCTCTCGAGTGCAGTGAAAGCACTTTTCGCACGAGTTGCATATTAAATTTTTCCTACGACTGCCAAATATTTCTTTTACAAGTATAAACGTTTAATATTCACGTTAAAATACCCTCTATGTGAGGTCCCTGTCTCAAGATAGAGATATTAGTGATATTCTCTATTATGCACTTCCTACATTTAGTTAAAAATTTATTGGATTTTTCATGCAGAAGATTTAACGCCACTGTTTTAGCAGTTTTAGCAAGATCGTCAGGGAATAAGTCACTTAAATCACCAAAGTCTCTGTCATAGTTGATCATTGCGCACCTAACTTACACCTGTAGCTCACCTGTAGCTGGTTCGTAGGTTATGTTTATGATTCAATCGAAAACGACAACAATGACAATAAATCAGATGTTTATATCCAGTGTTGCCAACTTAATTCCTGACTAATCAACGTTTCCTTGCTGGCTAATGCAAATTGTTTTGTGTTCTAATGTTTAAACACTGGAGTGCGCAAAGTAAATCTAGCGTGCGCAAAGTAAATCTAGCGTGCGCAAAGTAAAATGAATACGGCAATCACCTGTTTTGCGACGAGTATCGAGTGCGTAAACAACTGTTTTCGCGGGCAGTCGTAGGAAAAATCTATTAATTTAATCACTTTCGATCGAGGAATGCATAAGCGCCAATGTTCGTCATCATCCTTTACGTTCTTGAACAGTAAGTCGTTATGGATTTTGAAAACTGTCTTAACTTTATCATGATTCTCATGTTTATTGTCCTGCAAAATATTGAAAATATTACTGTAAAACTCGTCCTGCCTCTGAGCTTCTTGAAAATCTTTTAGTAACTCCCTCATCTCACTTTCTTTAAATCCTAACTCAAGCCTACCTTTAAGTACCATAATATTGTTTTTATTTTTATCTTCCATACCGTCATCATTAATCCTGGACAACACGTCACAAACTACATTTAATTTTCCTGGAATATATTGAATTTCTAGGTTGAATTCTTGTAATACCAATACCCATCTCAAAATACGGCCGTGTGTCAACTTACAATTATTTAAAAATGTCAATGCCTTATGATCTGTCCGAACAATAATTTTAGGATGTCCTACTAAATAAGCTCTAAACTTGTTACATGCGAAAACTAACGCCAAAAGCTCTTTTTCTGTAATTGAATACGCTTTCTCAGTATCTAGCAATTTCCTACTAGCGAACATTATTACTTTCTTATCGTGTTGCTCGTCTTGCTGATATAATACGCATGCGACGCAGCTATCTGAAGCATCAGTTCCAATAAAAAATTCTTTTTGGAAATCTGGATGAGAAAGCATGACATGATTCAAGAACTCTTTCTTTAATGTCTCAAAATTTTCTGAATCCTCCTTATTCCAAACCCATCGTTTTTTTACTACTAAGCAAATGACTGAATTTACTTGTTAGCTCTGAGTATTTGTAGTGAAAACTTCTATAATAATTCATTAAACCTAACATTGATTGCAATTCTTTGAGATTACGCGGATCCTTCAACTCCAAAATTTTACTAACTTTTTCTGGGTCCATTTTAATGCCATCTGCTGAAATAATAAATCCAAGAAAATTAACTTCTGATTCAAAAAAACTTTGATTTGCTGAGTTTTACGGTGGCTCCAAATTCTTTTAATCTGTTCAATACTAAATCAATGTGTCTAACATGTTCCTCGAAGGACTGGGAAAAAATCAACAAATCATCTACGTACATGACTAGGAAGTCGTCAAAATCTGAACCAAATATATGCGTCATCGCCTTAATAAACATAGAGCTTGAGATCTTTAGGCCAAACGGCAACCTATTGTAAGAGTAGTTATTTCCATTGAACACAAAGGATACATATTTCCTAGATTCTTTGCTGAGAGATAATTGTAGGAAACCCTGTGTAAGGTCCAAAGAAGTTAGGTACTTTGTCCCCGCAAAGCGCTGTAAAATGTTTTCTACTCTTTCTGTACGCTCGCAATCACTAATAACATACCTGTTCAATCTCCTACTGTCGAGACAAACACGTGTGGAACCATCTTTCTTTGTAACCGCCACTAAACTATTGTTGTAAGGGCTATCAGATCTGCTTATTATTCCATTTTCCAGTAAACTTTCAATCTCCTTCTGAACTTCCTTCTTTTTATGGTATGGTATAGGGGTACGATTTTCCTATAAACGGTTCTTCAGTTGATAAGTTAATCTTAGCCTCAAATCCTTTTATGAGACCCGGTTTGTCAGAAAAGACTTCAAAATTTTTGTTAAGTACAATTTCTAATTTATCTAGTTCATGGTCACTTAAATTTTGATTTCTTAATTTAGTTTCTTTCACTACTTCAGACAACACATCATGATTATGAACCCTAACCCCCATGCTTTTACTACTATGTAAACAAATTTCAGATTGAAAATTCAAGATTTCATTTTCTGCAAGGTCAATTTGGTCCTCAGCACTTAAAGTTCTCAAAAAATGTGAAAAAATAACTCTAAGCCCGCCCACATAGTTATTCATTGGCTCATTGCAAAACTTTACTGTCACGATTTTGTTTTCATTAGTTATTTGAATAGAACTGTTCGCAAAATCTATCTTTGCCTTGTGCTTTTCAAAAAAATCACAACCCAGAATAATTGTGGTTGATATTCCTTTCACTACAAAGCATGGTACGTCAAAGTTAATACCACCTATCTTGCATGGTAAATACACCTGCTTGTGCACCCTCTTTGATTTTTGTGCCTGTAACTCCTTGTATTGAAACATTCGTGACAGGTAGTTCCGGAATATCAAGATTATTTTTCTCGTTTTATAAGATCATAGATGTCGTCCGACAAAATCGTGGCCTGTGAGCCTGAGTCCGCAACAGATTTCAGTTTAGTTGTGCCTACTACCACATCTATTTGCGGGAATGGCGCTCCTACCTGGTTAGATACTGGGTTATTATAGTTAGCTTCATTTAATAACTCCTCCCTTAACTCGGGTCCGCCTAACAACTTACTATGATTACTTTGTACTGGTACATTTGTTAGTCTGCATTTCTGTTTATACAGAAAATTCTTAATCCTTTCATAAATCAACACTAAGCCTGCCTCATTTAAATGCACTAAGTCAGTGACTAATCTTCTGTTAATCCAAATTTCTTTCTCATATAAATCAATCATTACTCTACCATTGTACATCAATAAATCATTAATCTCCAAAAACTTGATTCTATTCAAACCATCGTATGATTTTAAATAAGTATTCACCTCACTAAGTTTCTGCGCATGCGCCTTATCTTCATTGCTAAGCTTAGGAATATAAGGGACTTCTACTAACAAAATATTTTTCTTCAACTGTTTTAGCTTCACCAACAAACCTTCAAACTGCTTTAATATGTACTCCACAGAATCACCCCTAAGTAAATTATTGACTCCTATCCACACAATCACATTATTTAATAACCTGTCTGAATTTTCCTCAATCAACTTACTCAAATCTTCAATTTTCTGTCCCCCTACACAAAGATTAATCCTGTTTTTACCACCGAGCGAGCGATTGACAGCTAATCCTAATATTTTATTACCAAGACGAACTCCTAAACTATCGGATAATAACTGAAAGTTTTCTATTATTGGTTGATTAAAATCTTCAGTTTTATTTCTCTCCGTATTAACAATATTTACATTAACATTAGCCGTTTTGTCAAAATCGCCCGCTGCCTTATCTTATATTCTTGTATCATTGCCTGCATTTTTCCGCTCATTTTCCTGCCTATATTCACGCTTCTCTTGCGACCCCCCTCTATGATTAAATGACCGATATTTATTATTATCCTGGTGTCTATCCTGATACCGCCGATCCTGATATCTGTCATTGTATTCTTTATTCATTCGATCATTACGCCGTCCATCATCAGTTCGTTGATATGGGATGTAATTGCGCCCTGGTAGCCTACCATTGTTATCGTGTGAAATGTCAAAATTTTTCTCTATTATCATAAGGACGTCGATTGTTTACCCTACCCCCCTCATACTGTGATCGTTGGTAATCTGGAATATTTATCAATCGCACTAAAAGCCGTTCTAACTCCCCTTTTGTCTCGATTTCCTTAGCTGCTGCTAATCCCGTACCTATTCTGGTGGGTAAATGCCTAACAATCGCATCAATGAACTCTTCCATTAACAACGGTTTATCTAAAAGTAAGTTATTCTCATAGTATTTCATAACATAGGCAATCAAATCCGTTTTCCCATCTACAAAGTTACCCTCGCCTGCTAATTCATTTTCAAACTTCCTCTGGATCGTTTTATTCCAATAACGTCGCTTGAACGCGTTCTCAAAATCATCAAACGAATTTGCAGCCATGATCACGTCTCGACCCCAAGAATTCGCACTGCCTCTTAGATATCTCAATAAAATCAGTTTATTCGCCTCCCAAGAGCCGTCAGATATTCCGCAAAATTTCCTAGCGTATTTTAAAAAATTCACTGGGTGAACAAATCTCTCCGTGTCCCCATTAAATTCTACCAAATAAGATTCAGCTAAGTTAATTTTACTTTTAACACTTTCATCAAATTCTAAATCATTTTTCTCCCTACTGTTCGCATCATAGGCCTGCCACACGGTTTGCTTCCCTTCACTAACTACCCTGTTCATTTTACTATCCGCAGCAAACGCGTTACCTTTACATACGCCTATCTCTTCGCGTACTTGCTGTTCAATCTCACATTTTAAACCGATTTTTCCACATCTCATATTCTTTTTGAAAATCTGATTTAAAGTTTAAAAACACATCCCTAGATTTATCAGGAACCAGTGAGATCATAGTTTTACTCTCTTCTACCACCTTATCAATACGAAATAACTCAGACCTTATGTCAGTGAACTTATGATCTATGTCATCAGATAGACTCACCATTTTAACATTAAATTCATTAGCAAAACTATTAATTTTCTCATCTACCTTCATCATATTTTCATTATACAACTGATCATTCTTATGTCTAAACAACACAATTTCCTGCCTAAGTTTACTTTCATCATCATTTAACACATTTACTTTATCATTAACAGCCGTAATTTTAGCATTAAGTTCCCCAGAAACGTTATTAATAGTTTCCCTCAGATCTTGATTTATCCCATTAACTGTTTGATCTAATAATTCATAATTACTCTGCATCACATTAATTTTTTTCATTAATAATACCTAACTCAGTTTTAATTTCATTTTTCAAACCCTCAATTGCCCCATTAACACTAGCCTGTAATTTATTGTTCTCAGTTTGTATCATACTACCAATATTTTGCAACAGCAATTGCATGTCAAAAGCTACCCTAGAATCATTTACAGCTTCAAAAGTTGTTTCTTTACTGTCTTCAATAGTTTCTTCAATAAAATTACCTCCAGTTGTTAAATTCTCATTAGAAGACCTCTTACTACTACCTCTGCTGCTATAATCAATATTATCCTTAGTGTCATCATCCATTTTTGCTTTTAATTTTGCCAATGGCAAATCTTCAGAACTGGTAGACATGTAATTAAACCTTACAAGAAAGCACTAAAATAACCAATAGTTACCGGTACTCAAAAATAATCAAAATAGTGACACAGTAAGCCCTACATAAACACAGATGTTAGGCCTAAGTATAAACATGTAAAATATCTCCTTATTTTTATCAAACCAACTTATCTATAGGCCTAAATATAACAGGTTTAATAGGCTGCCTATACACCTAAATTCCAAGTAGGCTAAGTGATTTCACTAAACAGTTAAATTTCAAACAGTTTTAAAAAACATTCCTAATAACTAATTTATCAACTCAATTCAGTCTGTTTATAGGCCTAGGCCTATATAAAACAACTTATATGTACACACCAGACCAACTTCTTAGTAGGCCTAAATAGTACCAATTTAGTTAAATTATAAAATGTTCATACAGTCAATTATTCAGTCATACTGAAGCAAAAATGAACACTCATTTGGGCCTCTGAAATCTCTTAGGTGTAGGCCTAACTTATGTTACACCAGTCCAATAAGTTATTTATGGGTTCTTTATTCCTGCAATCTTAAAATGATTCCAAGAAGCCGCGCGGAGGGCGCCATGTTGTACCAGTCCTCTTGTTACATCTCAGGGGATATAATAACTTTTTGGAGCTCCACAGCAAGCCCTTATAAATGATTATGAGTTTTGTGATAATCAGGCCACTGAATAAACACGCCGTCATGGGTTGTAACAGTCCCAATTTATTGAAATACATAGGGCAGGCAATCCATAGTGAATGATGTAGCCAACTAACCAAACTATGGAGACGATAGTTACCTAAATAGTTGGAATAGGTGAGCTGAATGCAGAGGAGAGTTGAGGCAAACCCAACTAGCTGTCGTCTTGTAGTGTACACAATCACTCAATCCTATTATTCCACGCACCAGCCATGTAAAAATGTCCAAAGCAACCGCAAATGTACATAAAGACAGCGTAGTTCACTCACCATCGTCTAATAATGAATGATCCTCTCTTCACGCGGGCGTAGTCCTCCAAATTCATTTCTCGTTACCCCCATAGGGAGCCATAGCGCAGTCGTACCCCCTAGCACTCGTGGCATCTAGCGGAGTTTTTTAGAATCACGCTCTAACCCAGTTAGTGCTGCCCCCAAGTAACAATTTCGACAACTAACTGAGCCCTTTCAGCCAATGAGGAACGGCCGGATGTTTCATATTTAATGTGAAAATTCCCACCGATGACCGGTGTTTTTACCCCATTACACAGTGTAGTTTAAGTTCTGATAAGTTATTTCCATTTAGAAGATATTTCGCACATGTTGAAGCAATGGATGTGTAAGAAGAGTATCTCGGTGTTAGACATAGGTTTGAAGAGTGTAAATTACAATTGGGATTATCTTGTGTGTTGATTATATAAGTTGAGTCGGATGATGATTTTATAATAATGAAGTCGTGTTCTGCTAGTTTGCATATGTTGTCTTCCCACAGCAAAGGCAAAGATTTGTATTTGTTAGCTCTGGATACTCCCTTGCATTAACCTCTGAAACTTGGCTTTCCTCAATGGATTTCTCTAATATAGCCCTAAATATACTATCTCTTTGAGCTTTACGAGCAACCTCCTTAACAAGTAAGTGATAATTTTTGCCTTAATTCATGGACAGTTATGGACAAGGGATCAGAAGGAATTCTGACATTGTAGTCACTGGCTAATTGTAATAAACCCTCCTTTTTGAGATTATAAATGTCAACGTCAATTATTGATTGATCCATAAATACATTAGAATTTTATTTAAGTATTAAAAATTTTTATTGTCTAAATTAATCACCCTATACCTTTTAATTTTATTATAATTTTAAATCATATTTCACCGAACTTTATTTAAACTTGTAGTTAGTTAATAAGTTTTTTTTTTTTTTTTTTTTTTACATCGTAGTAATTTAATGTGATATAGTGTAGTGTATCATTATGTTCTTTTGTCTCTTTTTTTTTTAACAAAATAAAGGTGCTGATAAAAAACAGTAACCTAAACCTAAATTATGCTACCTTTGAGGGACTGAATTGTGCCTGCCTAGCTTCGAATTTAGAGTCATCTCTCTCCAAAGGCTATAATCGTCCCTAAAACGGAATTTAGCGTCCTCCGCCATATAAGCTTAGGGGCGTTCCTAAGAAGGGAATACTACTGTTAACTCGCTAAATGAGAGGGTACTGGAATCAAAGCCTAAATGAACTGTAACAAAATGTATTTAAGTGAGTTCAATAACAATCTCTAACAATCAAGTATGAATTGCAGCAATAACAATTATATTAATTTATATTTACATTACCAAAACTAATATTTACACCAGCACGAGAGTCTCAATTAAATTGCATTTCAGACAATCAATTTATAAGTTTAACAAAATTTGGATTCTTGATTTAGTATAAAAAAATGAATAGCAGTTGGAGAGAGGTTGTTTGCAAAAAATCTCAACATCGTTAGTTAGATGTAATTGTGAAGGGTTTAGTACAACCATCCTGAAGGGATGGTGCATAATAAATAATTAAATTTTGAAAATAAAGATTGAGGAATTTAACACCGCCAGACAGGCCTTATCATTACAGAAATTAGAAAGAATATCTTACTCTAATCACGCTGGATCACTCCTTATTCACATGACACAATAAAAAAGAGGTTTAAGGCCACAGGCCATGAAAACACAACACTTCACTACACTCGCGTGAGTGGCGTCGTCCCCGAGCTTAAAGAAGACCGTCTTCCGCCGAATTTCCCGAGCTGACCTCCTCCTGTCCACAGTGCTCCCTTTTTGTCTTCTTTCCCCTTCCACACTATTATTGGCCAATAGGAGAGCGTGATTTAATTTTGGATGATAATGATTGGTGGGAAAATTCTGGAACTTTCTAGAGTGTCCACGACCGGCAATGGAGACAATAAACTTCGATGACCCCGCTGACTTGTCATTGCGCAGTTAGATTGAATTGTTGAGTTAGGTTTTTGCGATGTGGAACAAACAGGAAAATATAGTGTGGGCTTATTGCGTTGTACTTTTTTGTGACTTGGTTACATCCCCCGGTTTAAGTCGGTGCAAAACTGGTTTTGTACCGTTGCAGAAATTTAGAGAGAAGTATCTGAAATGTTAAAGTTTCTTGGTGGTAATGAGGGTGGTTTCAATTTTAGCTTGATGTTTAAGATGTGAATTCTGTAGATTGATATTGCCAATAATATTGTCAGCGTGGTACACCATAAAAGAAGAAGATACAGCATAATTCTCTTGTCGTCCACTATATCAGTCCAGGTTGTTTCTTGATGGATGTGTTTGAATAATTTTACTTCGTCTAATGTTGTTGAGATGAAGGTAGGTACAGTAAGATTCCATTATGGAAGTAAGTAATTTGTGATGTTATAGAATTCAGTCTTATCTTCATTGAAGGGGTCCAATTTCAAATGATGTAAGTTGGTCCAAGGTAGCGGAACTAGGTGGTATATGGAAGGCGAAGAGAAGTCTCTAGAGTCACATGGGACTATTGTATTGATAATTGTTTTTGAAGCATCCATGAGTTTGCAATTACATAATAATTCTATTTCTAGAGTTCCAAGATTGACTTCCGGGATGCTGTCCTGAAGCATGTTATTGTCACAGTTTAATTGCAGAGTTTTCCCAAAATTTGTAATAAGAAATTTGTTTACTTGAAGTTGTGTCACAATAGGATGTTTTGGTGCTTTGATGCAGTGAAATTGACAGTGTAGTTTAAGTTCTGATAAGTTATTTCCATTTAGAAGATATTTCGCACATGTTGAAGCAATGGATGTGTAAGAAGAGTATCTCGGTGTTAGACATAGGTTTGAAGAGTGTAAATTACAATTGGGATTATCTTGTGTGTTGATTATATAAGTTGAGTCGGATGATGATTTTATAATAATGAAGTCGTGTTCTGCTAGTTTGCATATGTTGTCTTCCCACAGCAAAGGCAAAGATTTGTATTTGTTAGCTCTGGATACTCCCTTGCATTAACCTCTGAAACTTGGCTTTCCTCAATGGATTTCTCTAATATAGCCCTAAATATACTATATCTCTTTGAGCTTTACGAGCAACCTCCTTAACAAGTAAGTGATAATTTTTTGCCTTAATTCATGGACAGTTATGGACAAGGGATCAGAAGGAATTCTGACATTGTAGTCACTGGCTAATTGTAATAAACCCTCCTTTTTGAGATTATAAATGTCAACGTCAATTATTGATTGATCCATAAATACATTAGAATTTTATTTAAGTATTAAAATTTTTATTGTCTAAATTAATTACCCTATACCTTTTAATTTTATTATAATTTTAAATCATATTTCACCGAACTTTATTTAAACTTGTAGTTAGTTAATAAGTTTTTTTTTTTTTTTTTTTTTTTTTTTTTTTTTTTTTTTTTTTTTTTAACATCGTAGTAATTTAATGTGATATAGTATAGTGTATCATTATGTTCTTTTGTCTCTTTTTTTTTTAACAAAATAAAGGTGCCTGATAAAAAACAGTAACCTAAACCTAAATTATGCTACCTTTGAGGGACTGAATTGTGCCTGCCTAGCTTCGAATTTAGAGTCATCTCTCTCCAAAGGCTATAATCGTCCCTAAAACGGAATTTAGCGTCCTCCGCCATATAAGCTTAGGGGCGTTCCTAAGAAGGGAATACTACTGTTAACTCGCTAAATGAGAGGGTACTGGAATCAAAGCCTAAATGAAACTGTAACAAAATGTATTTAAGTGAGTTCAATAACAATCTCTAACAATCAAGTATGAATTGCAGCAATAACAATTATATTAATTTATATTTACATTACCAGAACTAATATTTACACCAGCACGAGAGTCTCAATTAAATTGCATTTCAGACAATCAATTTATAAGTTTAACAAAATTTGGATTCTTGATTTAGTATAAAAAATGAATAGCAGTTGGAGAGAGGTTGTTTGCAAAAAATCTCAACATCGTTAGTTAGATGTAATTGTGAAGGGTTTAGTACAACCATCCTGAAGGGATGGTGCATAATAAATAATTAAATTTTGAAAATAAAGATTGAGGAATTTAACACCGCCAGACAGGCCTTATCATTACAGAAATTAGAAAGAATATCTTACTCTAATCACGCTGGATCACTCCTTATTCACATGACACAATAAAAAAGAGGTTTAAGGCCACAGGCCATGAAAACACAACACTTCACTACACTCGCGTGAGTGGCGTCGTCCCCGAGCTTAAAGAAGACCGTCTTCCGCCGAATTTCCCGAGCTGACCTCCTCCTGTCCACAGTGCTCCCTTTTTGTCTTCTTTCCCCTTCCACACTATTATTGGCCAATAGGAGAGCGTGATTTAATTTTGGATGATAATTATTGGTGGGAAAATTCTGGAACTTTCTAGAGTGTCCACGACCGGCAATGGAGACAATAAACTTCGATGACCCCGCTGACTTGTCATTGCGCAGTTAGATTGAATTGTTGAGTTAGGTTTTTTGCGATGTGGAACAAACAGGAAATATAGTGTGGGCTTATTGCGTTGTACTTTTTTGTGACTTGGTTACACTTAATATTAATAACTGATCTAATTTTAATTAGTTATTTTTGTAGATGGTGCCATCCGTAAACATAAGTAGGGCCTATAAGTAAGGCTCGTCATCAATGAAGCAAATCCGAAAAATTGCTTTACCATAGTAATATTGCTCACTATTATTTGGATTGCTTAATTGACAGTAAACCTAACTTATGTTGAAGTATAACAATTCATGTTAGGCATGACAATTTCCACTTTTATGAGTAATAATGCAACCTAAAATCGTGAGAGATAATCCGTTACGATGAGAACTGTGCTCAACCGAGGTCGGACCTAATTTTGTTCAAGAAGGTTATTTAGGTTGTGTTGTCATGATAAGTTTTGAATAAATTACTTAAACATTTAACTATTCTGTAAACATTGTAGGATACAAAGTTTATAAGTAATCAAGGAACCTATAATCGTCAGAGATAGTTAATTATGATGAAATCTGTTTTCAAGCTAGGCCAGACCTCTTTGTTAGTGTAGGCTATTGAGGTTATGTTGCCTTGGTAAGTTTAAAATGAAAAGTTAAACTACTAACTCACCTTTTCTCTTGTTCTTTTGTTTTTTTTCCAGTTCTTGACGTTTTTCTTCCGTTTTCTTGTACAACCCTTGGTAACTTGAACAACATTTTCACCTCTCAAAACCACTTCTTCAGGATCTTGCATTTTTAGGAAATAATAAAATAATGCAAGTCTCTGGAATGCAGCTGACAGTTTTGACTAACAGTGTTGCCAACATCTATTTAAATAATGATATTATACCAAAACGAATGTTATATCACTACATTAAGACTCATAATAACATTTACTGTAGTCATTTATGTCACTTAGGTAGTTTTGTTGCAGTAAGTGTTCTGGTAGTGATAAAAGCACGGGAGTTAGTGAGTTTTGAAGCAGTAGTATGCCATTCGCGAATTAGTGAGTTCTGGAACAGCAGGGGCTTGGAATTAGAGTTTGAATTGGTTTTTTCTAGGGAAATAATCAGTTTTGGAACAAACCATTTTTACCTTCAGATGCGGAACCGAATTTTCTATCATGTGATATAAAAAACAGAAAATCGAAAATTTTGGAGTTGAGAGTTTTGGAACTGACCGACTCGTTTATACTAAAGTGATATCCCTTTACTTGATTATACAAAATCCAATCTCTGTCATTAATGAATTATGAAACAAATTAGGCCTATCCATTGTTGCGGTTATTTTTGATGATTATTGCTGTAACTAGGTCTCACATTTTTTAATGCCAAATGTTCTTTTTATACATTTGCTTTATTGGAGTCTATATCAATCTAACGATTCAGTGGTTTATTGAGAGCTTTAATACGCTGGCTTCAGTAATATCAATGTATTGAACCCCAAAAATTTGGAAGTTTTTCTCTAGAAATTTAAGAAAAAGTGCCATCAAAACTTAAATGAAAAAAATATTTTGGGACGCAATTTCCGGGGTTGCGATGACGTAATTTCTGTGACTCACCTCAGAGTCAGCCGCTCTTTAAATTAGGCTGCTGACCCCTTTACTAGCACAAACACTATGAAACCTAAGGTTTACTAAAAAATAAATCAAGAAATGATTTAATTAAATTTTCATTAAGAAAAAATACGTTACAATATAAAAGTGCCAAAATAGATGTACAATAATAAACCCTACAAAAAATAATTGTTTATTTCACATTATAAAAAATATCAATTTTTTTGTGTTCTAAAAAGCAATAGACTTATATAAAGAAAAAAAATCAAAGTAAAGGCTGGTTCACACACTACTAGTCGGCGTTCCAATGGAGATATCCAGTCACTGGAAGCCAGCAACTAGGGCGGTGTTAAGTTGGTTTTTGTAATTTCTAGTCACAGGAGAGTCTCCTGCGACTGGCCACATCATGTTCACATGGTGCAAGTCAGTGGCATCCAGCGACTGGAAACCTCCACTGGAACGCCGACTGGCAGTGTGTAAACCAGCCCTTATATATAAGAATGTTTATAAATTGCATGAAAATGTCCATCTCCACGGTAACAATAAAAAAAATGCCTAGCGCCGGAAAGCTATTGGACAAGCGGACAGCATAAAGTCCGTCCCCGCTAAGAGCTGAGGTCACAGCGAATCACTACAGTCGCCAGTGCACCGTGGATCGCATGTGAGTCAGCCGCTAGTGCTATGGTCACAGCGAATCACTACAGTCGCCAGTGCACCGTGGATCGCATGTGAGTCAGCCGCTAGTGCTATGGTCACAGCGAATCACTACAGTCGCCAGTGCACCGTGGATCGCATGTGAGTCAGCCGCTAGTGCTATGGTCACAGCGAATCACTACAGTCGCCAGTGCACCGTGGATCGCATGTGAGTCAGCCGCTAGTGCTATGGTCACAGCGAATCACTACAGTCGCCAGTGCACCGTGGATCGCATGTGAGTCAGCCGCTAGTGCTATGGTCACAGCGAATCACTACAGTCGCCAGTGCACCGTAGATCGCATGTGAGTCAGCCGCTAGTGCTATGGTCACAGCGAATCACTACAGTCGCCAGTGCACCGTGGATCGCATGTGAGTCAGCCGCTAGTGCTATGGTCACAGCGAATCACTACAGTCGCCAGTGCACCGTGGATCGCATGTGAGTCAGCCGCTAGTGCTATGGTCACAGCGAATCACTACAGTCGCCAGTGCACCGTGGATCGCATGTGAGTCAGCCGCTAGTGCTATGGTCACGTGAATTGAATGCGAGTTTAAGTTGCGAGAAAAAGCGGTGTCTATTATGATGGAAATATGAGCTGTATATATTTTGATGATAATAAGATAGGTTATAAAAAAACATTGTAGTATGAAATACTTGAGAATTTTTTTTACTTTAATGTGAATGAAACTTTAGTCAAGGCCTACGTTTTATTGCGTGCAAGCCTACGTTTTGTACAATGAAAATGAAATTGTCTATCTAAAAAAGTGAGCATATGATATATTTCTTTACTTTTGTAGTATTTACCTTATTATAAAAAATTCAATATAAAATGCTAATGGATAAAATTCACTAAGATACAAGTTTTTTATACTGTTCTATATAAATTTCAATCAGCAAGTTTTACTACCCTGCATTAACAGTACAATATATAGAGATAACTGTTACATTTAAAGATAAACTAAGAAATGTTTGAGTTTACATCTTCAACATTCAATATTGGTTTACATATTGTACATTATTACCCTATTTTAAACTAATAGCATTAGTTCTAGAAACAAGTTTTACAATTCATTAATTAACTAGACATGTTCAATGGGAACCCTGTAAAATCTTGGGTCACCTGTTGTTATACTAAAATTCTCATGAAAAGTAACTTTAAACATAAGCAGTGTAATTTTTTTACATACTTCACATTTTTACACTAACAAGTATTTTACCCTAAGCTAAAATATTTAATTATAAAAATATGACGTAACATAGAATATATAAGATATCGTATAAAAATACAAAATCAATAAGAAGTATAAAAGAAAATCAATACAGGGTGTTACTCTCTTCCGAAACTCCGTGTGGCAATTCCTTGGATTAAAATAAACAAACAATATCATATGACCAATGATACCAAGTTTGTAATGATCTAAAGAGAAATAACGAAGTTATTGAGACCTTTCTTCAAAAATAACCTAAATTTTCATGCATTTTAATGGGAAATCAATGTTTTTGTACAGAGAAAATGGCAATTACCCCTTCATTTGTTATAAGATCCTTACAAATTTGGTATCATTGGTTAGATAATTTAATTCTTCATCTTTTTTGCTGTTTATAATAGTTTGATAACATTTACCGATCTTAAGATATCTGAGTTTTAAATTTTTAAATGGCCGCCATTTTGAAAATACACATTTGAAAAAAAATTTTTTCCTGATAATTAACATTGGTGTGATAAAGGTTCACACCAAATATGAACTTAATGCAACCATCCGTTACGGAAATAAAAATTATTAAGTGTAAAAAACAAAATGGCGGCTAGAGGCCTAACAAAGCATTTTAGGACATATGTTCACATGATATTTTTTGTTTATTTTGATCCTAGGAATTGCCACACGGAGTTTTGGAAGAGAGTTTCCAAACACCCTGTGTATAAAATATAAAAATAAGCAAGTTTTACTATTCTGCATTAACAGTACAATACATAGAGATAACTGTTATATTTAAAGCTAAACAAAGAAATGTTGAAGTTTACATCTCCAACATTAAATATTGGTTTACATATTGTACATTATTACCCTATTTTAAACTAATAGTATTAGTTCTAGAAACAAGTTTTACAATTCATTAATTAACTAGACATGTTCAATGGGAACCCTGTAAAGTCTTGGGGCACCTGTTGTTATACTAAAATTCTCATAAAAAGTAACTTAAAACATAAGCACTGTAATTTTTTTTACATACTTCACATTTTTACACTAACAACCATTTTACCCTAAGCTTAAACATTTAATTATGAAAATATGACGTAACATAGAATATATATATATATATATAAGATTTATAAAAATACAAGATCAATATAAGTAATGTATTTATAAACTTCATCAACATTCTACACATATGTTACATAATTACCCATTAACTATTTCACCTTTATCTTAATGAACTTTTCAATATAGAAAATGTAACACATAACATAGTTCATAAAAATATAACATCAATATCAAATTTCCATTCTGTATTTTTCCCGCAAAGTGTTTCCTCTCTGTTTTGTTGTTGCATAGTGTTGTAACTTGTAATCCTTTGGTGAAATTTTTACTTAATTATGCTAAATTTTCTACTTAACTATGAACGACCTAACAATCAAAAATATCCCTATTTAATTTAATAACAATACAAATCTTAAGAGAACTTAAAAACTTAAACATATTGCACACAAGGATATTAATACAACAGCAAGTTCAACCAATCTTATTATGACTACATTATTTTCAAAATTAGCAATACATTCATGATATCTAAAAATGTTTAATGAATATACAATTGATAGTTGATTAATTACAATATAAATATACTCTCTACCCTCCATTTCATGTATTTTTCCTAAACCACAGGCAACCCAAAATATCATATTAAAATTTTCCAAAACGCAATAGTTACTCGTACAGCCGTCATTTGGTATTTTTTAAATAATAATATTTATTTTAGAACGGTTGGTGGCAATAAGTTAAATTTTGTATACAATCCTTTGAGACAAAGGTCCAATTGAAGAAAATTAATCAACTTTTTCCAACTCATATTTTTAAAATGGCGGTCGTTTAAAATATTTAACCTTAAATTGCAAACAATATACATAAGGTATATTGTGAACGCTCACCTCTCCAACATTGTAGCTCCCCTCTGTACAATATGAAGGCTTTCTATTACAATCGCTCTATATTGCTTATTTATGAACCGATGTTAATAATTCTTATGTGGTTTGATTTGTAATTTAATCGTCTAAAACTCACGTAACATAAAATTTGCTACTTTATTTACCTTTCATGCAATTTAAGGTTAAAGATTTTAAACAGCCATCATTTTGAAAATAGGAATTGGAAATAGGTTTATTATTTTTCTTCAATTGGTCCTCAAAAGATTGTATTAAATTCCCACATTTTAACTTATTACCACCAACCGTTCTTAAATTTAAAATTATTATTAATGGCAGCTTTAGAGTTAACTATTGAGTTTAGAAAATTTCAAATATAATATTTTTACTTGCCTTTGGTCCAGGAATAATACCTGATAAGGATGGTAGAGAGTTCAGGGACACCCTACATAGCCACAGTCTATCCTTTAATATTTCAGATTACAAAAAGAAGATTAACATTCTCTTAGTAATATTAACCTTGTGTAAGTAAAATTGATCTTACATGATTTAGTCTTGGAAAATCCTTTGTAGCCCTATTTATAAACTTTTGATGGTTTTTCCTTTTTAAAATTGTAAAAAGGTTTTCATTGACTTGCCTAATACATAATACGATTATTATGTTAATATATTCATTGGTGAATATAAATTAATTTTCCTACATTTTGTAAATATTTAATATACCCAGGTATTAATGTAATTATTTGGGTTGTTACCCTGATTTTTAAATACCCGTGCATTTTACATCACTAATCCTATTGTTAATAAACATTTTTTTAAAAATCTAACATATATAACATAATGTAGAAAAATGTATAAAAATGTAACATGAAAAAAGTCCAACAATATCAAAAATATTTCTGTAAACATCCTTAATATTCAATATCTTCTACTATTTTACATTATTAACCGGAAAAAGTATTTGATTCTAATGTTGATAAACAGTTCAAGATTCAACGCAAAGAAAAAAGAAAACTATATTCAAATTTATTTGTTTATTATCTATCAACAAAAATCAATTAACCCTTAATTTTGATAGTTCAAAAAGCAATTTCAACTATCTTGCAAAAGTTGTTTGTATAAAATGTATACATGTATATAAATAAATATATAAAACTGTTAATAATTTTGTTTATGAGATGATTTTTGTAAATAACATTTCATTCTCTTTGTAGCCTTCTTTTCTCCCTGAATACCCAACCCTTAATCTGTCCAATTGTTTATCCACTTAGTTCTTAGTTATTACGAATGGCTTCTCGGCATTCCTTCGGTGTAGGAAGTTTATTATCTTGAGAATAAATGTAGTCTCGAAATAGTCTTCTCGTTACTTGCCTTTCTGGAGTCTTCCACGAAAGCTTAACTCGTTTGTTTTTAGAGGGTGGAGTTTTATCGAGATTTCCGCGATTTGATGATTTCTTTTTCCTATTTAGGCCGGTTGAAACTTTTGAAGTTTTATTGCAATTGCAAACCTCCATAACACTTTCATCTTTTTCAATATCAATCTCCTCATTGCGTACTGAGGCGTGTCGTCATTTTCACCCTCCTCTTCATTTTCTAAAAATTCGGTATTCAGATTAAGGTAGATTTCCACTAAACTCTTGCCAAAATATTTATGAACGCTGCCATCATCCATGGCCTTTAAGAGCTTGGATATTTTAGCAAGGTGAATGGCATCACTAGGCAGACGGTAAAACTGTCGATGAGTTTTTATCGTGACCAAGGAAAGAAGCTAGATTGGTCATTTCGTTTCTGTCAATCCTAATGCTTGGGCTGTTGTTGCTATTTGTTTCTCAACCAGGTTCCGGTTATCTCAGATAAAAATTTTAATAGCTGTGTCCCCCCTCACCCCCTCTCACCCTACAATGTTGTCATTATTTTTGTGGTCATGTTATCATGTGTAATACAGTAAAAATATGTGTTTCAGAATAAATTTGGCAACAATGTATCGACTTTCATCGGACTATTTTCGTGAATCCTACTATAGTTATAGTTTAAACCTTGAAGTTTTGCTCTAATTATGCTAATGAGTCTCTATATAACCGTAGACAAACAGCCCCGCAGGCCATATACAGTCTGGCACTCAAGTGGTTAACATCTATTTTTAACTCTACGGGCAAAGACAGACACTTCAACACTATTTCAAACATTTATAACTACATTTACTTATTTTAAATACTTACCTTCTTTAAATTAGTTTACTTTCAATAACTTATAAAGCACTTAAGTAGTGTAAAGAGCTAAGGGTGTTAAAAACAATCATAAATAAGTATACAAAGTGATTAACAATAAAGCCTATGCAATTGGGCAACACACATTTATATATAGTAACTAAACTTACTTTAGTGGTTCAACATAAGCACGAACAGAACGAACTTATCATTATTTTGACGAATTGCACCAAAATTGGTGACATTTTCCAACGTTTTCACAAGGTGTGACATCCCCAGCATTCGTTTTTGGATCACCTTCTTTGAATGGCTCACTCCTTTTGAATACTGGCTTGTCAAGGATACCTCTTTAGATGCCAAATGCTAGTCGCTTTGAATGCGCTGATTGCATTTAGAGCTTTAGAGCCCTGTATCCAGCATTTATTGAGTGGAAAAGTTACCTTTTGAATTTTCTCATACCTGTTCCTATGTTGAAAATATTTGAGGATTTTTCCTCCGGCCTTTTTTTTAAAGGTCCGTAGACACAGACCTCGAGGGGTTGCAAAACATCAGATGAATTCGCCGGGAGTACAACTACATTATTTTTTATGACAGCTCCTTATAATTCAATTGAGTTGTGGGAGTTGTGCCCATGAATATCAACACTTTGTTTCGAGGAAAATCTTTTACTTTTGGAACAAAATCTTTAACGGACCATAAAGCAAATGGTTTTGCTCCCATCCACCCACTGTTAGTAGATGTGTAGGCAGCCCCAGGGTGGCCAATTACAGTCTAAAAGACATTTAACCTTTTCGCCTTATACACAAAAAATGGTGGCCAAATTTTAACACTACCCCAAAATGAAAATTTGGCCACAAGCAGACCCTTCACAGGCGCTGTACACTCGGTATCCTTTTTTATCCAAAACCAACCCTGCAGAAGGTTCAGTGGCCGTATCGGTCTCATCGCAGTTCTGGACGAGTGATGTACTTCTCGAAAGGGTTTTCAAGCAAGTCCAATGAAAATATATGTAGAAAACTAAACCAATTATTGAAAGTGTTTTGAAAACTCAAAATAAATGAAAAATTGAAAGAAATACTGCTACAAAACAACAAACAATACATTTGTATAGCGTAGATTAGCTAAAAACGCAGAACTAAGATTAGTCACAGTCATTATCTTCAAAGTCACTGTCACCTTGATCCGGTAAGTCACTGGTTGGCCATTGAAAGATTTCTTGATAGAACATACACATTCATGGATAATATAATTTTGCAGTTTGATGAGATCATCACGTTTGGCTTTTTTCAGAGGCACTTTAACTGTTGGGTATGCTATCGAATGCGGAGATGGTACTGGGCCATTAGTCTTAGACTTAAAAAATGTGTGGCGATCAAGGCCCTTAACTGAAGTAAAAGCCTCAATGTAGACTTTTTCTTTACTTTAATAAACAGAGTGGAAAAGTTTGTTTATAGAAAAATGCACTTTTTGATCCTTCTTTATAGTTCTTCCCTCTAGTATCGGCTGATATGCAATTTACCTTATAGTACTGGGTGTGCCAAGTTTTAAAATCTAAAATTTCAGTACCATCTACTTCTTGACTTCAACTTTACCAAGCACAGCACTACCTATTATTACTTCTGAAAGTTCATGAAGTGTGAACAATCGATCATGTTGTTAGGGCTCTCGATATGGTGCCGAAATCACTGTCACAAGGCAAGAAGCTGTGACCGTGCACCGTTCTACTTTTCGAACCTACCACTGTCTGATCAAAAAAGGCAAAATCTTGAGATACTCTAATTTTTGTTCTGTCCACTGCAATTGTCACAAAACAGTCTTAGCTTGGACGAAGGAACATTAGAAAGAGACTCGTTCAACAAATGGAACAAACCACGTTAGGACCTTTACGACCCACACCTTCATGGTACAGGTAAATTTTACTTTTATTATTTTTAATGTCATGCACTGAAAAGACATTAACTGAAAGTTGCCATAAGTAGTACAACTCTTGAATAGGAACTCTTGGTAGGCTAATGATTGTCATGTAGTCGATGCAAGTGAAAGTACTTCTTCTTCTTTCTTACCCTCATCTGAGGTTTCATACTTCAAAGCATTGTAGAACTTTTTACTTGAACGCTTATGCACTAAGAGTTCAGCTACCACAGTTCTTTTGCTTCTTGGTTCAAATGAACCTTTTAATTCAATTCCTCGCACTTGCAGCAAGTATCGACCTGAGGTCGACCAAAAGGATAGTTGAAATTATTTTTGTAGTGAGAGTAATAAAAAGCCTTGCTAACTTTCATTTCAGGATTTTTTCACGGTTAAGTTTCCACATACCTTTAATATTTAGATCTGATCTTAAGTAATAGATCTTTTTGCCTGAGTAGTGTGTTCTTCCAATGGAAATTATCTGATTTGATCACTGACACTACGTCTAAGCTCATCAGATACTTGGTTACTGATATTTTTGCCTCTTTTGTCTTCTAGTGTTTTCCCTGCTACTTTTAACACTCTTAACTCTCTTACTTTCAAATGAAATCAGAAATTTCAAGTTTGATTGTTCCATGGAAACAATGTCCGAACAGACGCCTTTTAAAAAAAAGAAGTTTAAATATCTAACCTTCAGGGATATAAAACACTAAAAAAGTGAAAATGTCAAAAGAATGGCTTATACGCCCTCAAAAACCCGATTCATTTATATCATTAACCAATTGAGCCTACTGCCTATAATGTAGGTTAAGCGGTCTATCGATTGAAAGTAATTTATTGTGTAGAATTATTCGTCTTCTAGTGATAGTATTTTTCAATTGAGATTAATATATGAACATAGTTCTTGTTATGATATTCAGATTAACTTATCTGTTAGTGTGGCTAAAGCCTTATAAACATTACACCTATGTCTAGACAATTAATACGAATTATTTTAAACATATGACTGTTATTGCAGATGTAAATAATCATAACTAAAATTAATGGAGTTATGCTGTTGCAAGAATAAAACTGAACTTAAAACTAACTAATGAATTTGATTTATTTTAAGCTGAACTATCTACAACTATTATACATCCAAACCCAAACTATTATACATGGAAACAGATCGTGGTTTCGCTGCATCGGTCCCTGCTAAGCTAGACTTAATGGCACAAACATAGGGTACCATGGCATCCGTTAAGTTGCGGCATGATGAGAACTGTAGCATAGAATGAATCAGAGTGGGATCTTTCAGTGTGAGTAGGGCGCTGACTATACAGTATACATGCAGTAGAATTTTGAGCTGTGGACATGGTACTTAATGCAGTATTGTCCAAAACTCGGTACCAAGGCCCGGAGTATTGGTTTCGAAAATGTTTCGTAAAGTTAGCATCTCTAATATATTGTCCAAATAACACTGTTGATAGAGCAAGGTGTTGTAAGTAAACAGTAGTAGATACTCCAAACGACTTTGCGGTCTTAAATATCCAGCCTATAAGTCCTAGCTTATTCTCGCCAAGACTCAAGAGGCATCCAGCTTGTAGTAATCCCATCGCTGTGGGTTTTCGGGCATCTGGTGCATCAGCTTCATGCCAAACATGTAAACATATTGCTATGAGGGACTTGTATTCAGGATCATGTGCATGGAAGTGTGTTTCAAAAGCGTTTATATATTCATTGTGAAGAGGGAGCAATACATCTTTAGTCTTCGGTTGAAACAGACTGCTGAATGATATGGTGCCGGAGGTAGTTATATGTGTTACCGGCCAAACCCGATTTCAGGACAAACTAGTTTGGACTAGGCTGAACTGGTTTTTCCTGAACGCCATAGGATAAACTAGTTTTCCTAGATTGGCCTGCTTTGGTCCAGGCCAAACTAATGTTTTCAAACTATTAGAAGAGGGAAAGAAAGAAAGAAAGAAAACGTGTTTTGTTATATCTTTAAACAAAATACGGCAAATGCCCTTTACATAATAAAAAAAAACTTAAACTAGTTTTATAAAATGGACTTTGGCGCAGCTTTTGATGCTATTGACAGAAAAAATTGTTCTTTAAATGTTCCTGCCTCGGAGTGACAACACGTATTTTAAACGTTCTTAATAGTTTACACAATGGTACATCTGCGGGGGTGTGGACAAAGAAGGGCGTAACAAATTTTTTTTGAAACAACAACAGGCTTGCGACACAGGCTGCCCACTTTCACCGCTATCATTTACTTTATTTATTAATGATCTTCCGGAGGTTTCGGGGGTGGCTGTCGTATTGGGGGTATTAGAAAAAGATAATGAGAGGTGATGTCCGCAGATCAATATGTTCTAATAGCGCCGACTGCTACGGTGTTGCAGCACATGATAGGCAGGCTCGAATTATTCTGCGACACCTAGAATTTGTAAGTAAATAACACAAATCAAAAATTATAGTTTTTTGTAAAGGGGGTAGGCCAAAAAACAATGAAAAATGGTGGTATAAGAGGAACCGCGTTGAGGTAGTAAACGAATATAAATATTTAGGAATTATTTTTACGCCAACGTTGAATTGGCAGTCTCATTTCGCAGCAAAATCCAGAACTTCCAAATTAGCAATCAATTCTGTTTGGAACTCATTAATAAGAAGTAAAATAGTGTCTTTGAATATTAAGTTTAATTTATTTTCAGCAGTTATCAGGACAATTTTAAGCTACGGAGCTCAAGTGTGGGGTCACTACGAGAGTGACAAAATCGAATCAGTTTTAAAATTATTTTTAAAACGCTTGTTTCATTTGCCAAATAATAAACCAAATTACGTTCTGTATTTAGAAACCGGATTGGAAAAACTGTTTTTTTATACTCTTACGGTTAATTTAAATTACATCGTCAAACCGCTTGAATTGCCACCAGATCGACTTCCAAATCTTTTAGTAAAAATTTTAATAAGACAACGTCTAGGCTTTGGTAGTGTGTGGGAAAAATTGGCGAGTAAATTTGATTTGAGTATCCACTGGGAGGCGGGGGCGGAAGTTGTCCGCAATCAGCTAACTGCGGTGGTGAACGATGCACTCGCCGCCTGGTGGAAGGAGTGCGAGGGACGGGCGCTCACGTCGCGTTATCATCAGCAATATCTTACCCAGCAACTTTATCTTGGTGATAAGAGTGTGTTTGCGGGCAATTACGTTATTTCAACAATTAGTTGGCCCATTAAGGCGAGAGGGCAGCTTGTCGATCTAAATTATAAACCATGGATTGTAAATAAAAATTACCTGTGTTCTTTGTGTACTACAAGACAACCTGAAGACGTATATCACTTTGTATCAATTTGTCTGGTTCTTAAAAATATAAGAAAGTATTATTTTGGAAAATCTTTTGAATGATGTTGAATTTAATGAATACATGAATTGGAGGGATTGGCGTGCTTTCGGAAAGTTTATGAGGGGTGCGTGGAAATATCGCTGGGATCTGATCACTGAATTTAACCTATAGAAATAAAGCTACAGGAATTACTTTTACACTTTTTCTGTATCAATTAGTTTTGTTTTATTTAAATAGTTAAGATAAGCTTATGCTTTAAAGAATGGGGTCAACCGGGCAGACGGTCTTAGTGACCATTGTCCTATTGTGTTGTTTTTCATAGGCCTAAGAATTTTTTCAAACTATTACTACAGTATTATAAAAAAGTTTAAGCTTAATTAAAAATTAATATATCGTTATTCTGAGGAACAAAACTTAAAGTATTTATTGTTTACTTATTGTTACATGACATACTGAAATGGCATCTTAGAATTGCACAGTATATTTTGAACCGCACCCCCGCGGAAGCGCACCCGACCTTTGGAAACGTGCTTGCCCAAGGCGCTCCACGGGAGGGGCTCACCAGCGCTCTCAGGAGTTCAGAACAAAAAACAAAACAAACTTGTGGAACCAGAAATTTAATTTTAACCCAAAGTTAACAGCAAAATTAACAACAGCAGAACAGAGCAAAAATGGGAACATCAAAGGTCCACAGTGATAAATTTGATAACAAAAGATTTTTACCAGAAGTCAATGTCACCAAGGTTGGCCAACCAGAATATCGATATTCAAAATTCAAAAACAACGGTAATTAAAAAAATTCCCCCTTCTGAAACTTTAACTTTAAAATTGGCATTGATAAATTAAATAAATAAATAAATAACAACAAATAAATTTCAATAAATAAACATAACAAATTACAAACACAAAATACACAAAAGAATTGGCGTGCCGAATTTTGAGGTTGACAAAAAAATAATTCCACCCGGAGACCTGTGGCGCAGGGCGGGCTCCTAATGGGATACTAACCTAACATAGAGACTACAAATAAATAAATAAATACTGTCACACATAAATAACAAAAATATCACAGTTCATTGGTGGAGTGGCATATCACGGTAGTTCGTTTATGGCGTCATGGCACTGGAAAGAAGAGCGTCGGCCTGCAGCTCCGGCAAGTGGGGACCAAGGCCATGTATGTCCCCTAGGTGGGCAGGCGGACGGACCAGGCCGGAACCATCATCTGCATGGCATTGTCAGTGGGACCAAGTCCCCAGCTGGACCCTGGTAAACCCCAAAATTTGCCAATATTTTTCTATTTAAGACACATTCAGTAGGCAATTAGTGTCAACAGTGCAAAAGGTAGAATTGCCACAAAAAATATCCACTGTTCCAGTTTGGACAATTTGCCACTACTAACCACAAAATGCTAACTTTTCAGTTTTAATCAATTTTACAAATTTTCTTGAAAATTGTGACAGAAAAACATTTTAAATGTGACAGACAGTTTTACTTTGACTACAGAAATTACAGCAAAAGGAAATGAGATAGGCCATAGGCCTACTCAGAAAATTACTAAAACAGGGGGGTGTGACTAAGGCAAAATACTTGAGACATGAAAAACAGTTAAACTACACCTTAATATTAATTCTACAACTAAATTGAACAGGTTGAAAACATTTGACTAGGTTTAAAGCATAAAATAACTCCATTTTTAACATCACAACAAAATTTCAGTTTTGGCTGACATTGCCCTTCTATTTAGCTCATATCTCAAAAAGTTACTGACCGAATTTAAAAATTTTACCTTTAAAAGTTGTGCCAAAAGTGAGGCTTCAAAATAAAATATAAACCAGAACTTAACTCCAAGGCTACTTTATTGTGGACCTAAGATTACCTGACACTTTACCCCAAACTGGTGTGCTACCAACAGTAAAAACTAGGCCTAAACCATTAATTATGAACCAAAATTGATAAAACTTTACATAGGCCTAGCTCAGGGCCTTAGGCCACTTTGAGAATACAAAAACCCTAGTAAACTAAACAGAAAATGTTATAAAAGAAAAACCTTGGCAGCATCACCATTTAGGCTATGAGCCTATTTTGACTCTACAACTTACAATAACCTCATCAGACCACTGGGTGGCCAATATAAAGTTGCACTGAGCAATAACAAACAATATTTAATGCAAAACAAACACAGAAACATCTTAATTATTACAGGAACTTGAAAAACATGTGTTCAGCCCACTAACAAAAATTGAACACTGAGAGCCAAAGCGTGGATGGCCCAAAATGCAGACTCGAAGGAGAACAAAATTGATTGCTTTGCTTGAAACAATGAAACAAAATTTACAGAACACTGGTTCTGGCCTAAAACAATATTTTTCAGAAGACTGTTCATTTTTGCAACGTGGTCGTCTGACCGAATCCAATAGCATCGAACATATTTCTGAATTAAACTGGAAAATTCTCGTGACTCACCCAGAATGATGCGTTGGGAAGTTTAAATCACCACATTACAGCACAAAAATCACTGGTAGAAAAATATCTGAATTGGTGTCGTTTATTTTGAAACGCCGAGAAAATTTGTATGTCTTGCGGTGACAGTTCACCACGGCACCTATGATCTTTTTCAGGACGTTGCGTCACAGCTGGTGAAAAGAAGAAAAACAACACCGAATATTCCAGAATGACAGCATACAGAAAACACTAACCAGAAAAAAAACAACACTATAACAAATGAGGCGTGACATCACACATGGTGGGCAAAACGTCACGGCTCAACCTCCCCCTCCAAAAGGGAACCACCCGGCAAAACAAAGGGCAAACAACCTCTCCCCAAAACTAGAAGAACACTCACACCAGGAACGCTCAGGACAGTCCGAAAGCGGGGGCGTCAAGTTTTCCCAAAACCAGGGGACTACTCACCCAAAGTTTTGTGCAGGCCTGCAAAAGAGAAACAGGGAAAAACCAGAACAGAGTGAAGGGGACAGAAAGGTGATCAGGCTTCCTGGCCCTGCACACTTCCCGCACAGACTTCCGAGCAACTTAAGGATTTCCGCGGTAAGGCTTAAGATGACTAATGTGCACCTTCCGCAAAACCTTTCCGGTCTGGGGATCTCCCAGCCGGGCCGTCACAGGAGTGAGGAACTCCAAGATGCGGTGGGGACCTGTCCACCTGTAACACAGCTTGGCGGCTCTCTTGTCAACAGCCGAACTGGCTGGATGAGCCTTGCAGAAAACCAGATCCCCCACCTGGAAGGGGTTGTCAACTCTACCTCGGTTGTATTTCCTCCTCACAAGTTCTCTAGCCCTAATGAGATTACGCCTGGCCGCTTGCCAAGTTTCCTTGACATCGGGCGTACCAGGTGGTGGCAGAAGGTCGCCAATCCTCCAAACATTTGCCAAGGGGTTGTTTGGTTTGAAGCCAAACATCAACTCGAAAGGAACCGCCTTGTGACTCTCATGGGTAGCAGTGTTGAAAGCGAATTGGATCCAAGGGAGCTCTTGATCCCAGGTTGTCTGTCTTTCAGCATGGAAAGCGATGAGAGCGGAACGAAGATTTCGGTTGAACCTCTCAGCATGAGAAGGCTGTGGGTAGTAAGGGGATGTGGTCACATGGCGGATACCGTGCCCAAAGCACATTCTTTTGAAAAGATGCGAAACAAATTGGGTTCCATTATCGGAAACTATGGTGGCGGGAATCCCAAAGTGTTGGAACAGTTGGGTTCGAAGTACCTGGACGGTGAGCTGTGCAGTGGCATTCCTTAAGGGAAAAAGCCAGCAGAACTTGGAGAAGGCATCCACACAAACAAGCAGGAAATTGTTTCCCGACTTGCTACGTGGGAGAGGCCCAACATAGTCGATGAAAACCTTCTCCAGAGGTCTCTCCGCCACCTCAGATGACAACAACCCTAACTTGGTATTCTGAGCGGGCTTACTGAGCGAGCACGTTTGGCAAGAACGCACCCGCCCCGCAATGTCCCGGTCCATACCCTTCCAGATGAACAGTTCCCTAATCTTGGAGATGGTCTTGTGGATCCCTAAATGCCCACCCACAGGGGAAGAATGAAAATACTCAAAGACCATCGGAATAAGAAGACTTGGCAGCACAATTTTAGGTTTACCCTGTTGCCGAGCTCGACAGCAGAGGGCACCCTGGGACAGAAAATAAGGGGGGTGGGCTCCCCCATTCTGGAGCTCACCAATGATTTTAGCCAGCTCAGGATCGTTTAACTGGTGGGGAATGATATCCGAAAAGGCCAGAGGAAATTCCAGAAGCACGGCACATTCCGTCTGCTCCGGATCAGAAAGATGGTCGTCGGGGGAATGATACATCCTAGAAAGTGTGTCTGCAATGACATTCTGAGTGCCTCGTACATGTTGGACGGTAAACTTAAGGGACGAAATTTGCACCACCCAACGACCAATTTTCCCGAGCTGGCGAGGGTGCGCGAGAAGCCATGAGAGTGCCTGGTTGTCGGTCTCCAGCAAAAATTCCTTATGTTCAAGGAACCTTCGGAACTTGTTTACACCAAAGACAACAGCCAGACACTCCAGCTCGTATACAGAAGAACTTTTCTTCTCGCAAGATGTCAAAGTTCGAGAGGCGAAAGCGATAGGCTGCCTAACACCATCTACTTCTTGGGACAACACGGCCGCAATGGCTTGTGAGGAGGCATCCGTCTGCAAAATGAACCTACGACTGAAATCCGGCATCGCCAACACAGGAGGTTGCATCACAGCCTCCTTCAAGAGCTCAAAGGACGTCCGCTGCGCTTCACCCCACTCAAACTTGGCGCCTTTCTTCCTGAGCGCATTCAAAGGTGCGGCCAACTCCGCAACATTGGGGATGAAGCGTCGATAGAAATTCACCATGCCAACAAACCTAGCAATGCCCCTGGCGTCCTTGGGCGGAGGAAACTCCCGGATGGCTTGAGTCCTAGCGGGATCTATGCGGACGCCCTTGGAGGAGACCAGATGGCCCAAGAAAGAAATTTCGGCTTGAGCGAAACTAACTTTGTCCGGGTTCACGGTAAGGCCAGCCCTACGCAAACGAGTCATAACTTCCTCCAGATGAACAAGGTGGTCCTCAAAACTCTCACTGTAAACAAGAAGGTCGTCCAAGTAATTGAACACAAACTTGAACTTCACATCGTGAAAAATGGAATCAAGAAGTCGGGTGAGGGTTTGAGCTCCCACAGCTAAGCCCATGGGGACTCGTGTGAACTGGTACAAGTTCCACGGAACACAGAAGGCAGTGAGAGGTCGGGACTCCACCTTCAATGGAATTTGGTGATAAGCCTGATTGAGATCAAAAACAGAGAAATACTTGGCCTTACCGAACCAGTCGAAAGCCGAATGCAGGTCGGGGAGAGGGACGGAGTCGATTTCAATCTTGGCGTTGAGCTTGCGATAATCAATGACCATACGAGACTTTCCATTTGGTTTCGGGACAAGAAATGCTGGACTGGCATAGCTGGAATTGGAAGGTTCGATGACCCCATTTTTGAGCAGGTCATCAATGATGCCTCTGAGAGATTCCATTTTGGGTGGAGCTAACTTGTACGGATGAGAACGTACAGGACGAGTGTCCGTGAGACGAATTTCATATTCCAGCAGATTGGTAGCCCCCAACCTTGGCGTAAGCACCTCAGGGAAAAGCTTGCAAAGATCCCTGATAGCCTCAGCCTCCGTCGGAGCTAGATGCCCTAAAGGATCGGTCTTGGTACCATTCTCTGTCTCAGGCTCTACAGCAGCAGCGGCACTCAAGACCTCATCAGCAAAAGGAATGGACACTCGTCTGGAAAACCGAAAGTAACACTGACCTCGACCTAAATCCAAAATTAGGCCAGTGTGTTTGATGAAATCCGCTCCCAGGATGATTGGAAAGCAAAGATCCTTAGCCACAAGAAAGCTCCACACCCAGGAAAAATGCTCAATCTTTATTTTGATTTGAGCTTCGCAATTGATGACAAGAGGTGATTTAGAAGCAGTCCAGCATATAGAAGAGTTTGGCTCAGTCTGCCTGATGAAACCTCCAGAAAATAATTCTTCATAAAACGCAAGGGAGATTAGACAACGGGCGGCTCCAGAATCCACAAGGGCCTTCTGCACCGTGTCTCCAGCTAAGATGTTCAGGCGAGGGCAGACTGAGCGTGCCGCTTTGACCCCCATCGAGGCAACCCCACGCATCCCCCGCAACAGAGGCTCCTTCTCAGCAAAATCAGATCTAACTACCTCTTTGGACCCCTTTTGCAGCATTCCACTAGAAGTCTCAGAAAAAATCTTAACATCATCTTTTACCTTATTCCCCGAGGACTCCCATGACAAGAACCCCCGGGTCCTCACAAGTTTTTTGGAAGGTTAGCATTCCTTCTTCCTTGTTGACAGTCACGTCTGACGTGACCAATACCACCGCATCCCCAACAGATAGGAACACGCCTCTGCTGCTCATTGGTGGGAGACGCGTGGGATACCCCGACAGAAGCCGCCGCGACACCGGGTCCGCTCCGGGGAAGATGCCCCAGGGACTGGGCCCTTTGAGAATCAGCGGCCTGGACAGTGCGTGAAAAGATGGACAACCTATCCAGGTCCGCGAAGGAAGATGGTCTTGGAGCAAAAACCAGCCGGGATCTCTCCCCAGCATTGAGACCCACGAGAATGATGTCCACCAGCTGAGTCTCGGTAAGGTCCAACCGCAACACTCGCCCCACCATGCGGATGTCATTGGCAAACTGGCTGAGGGACTCGTTGGGTGCCTGCGGGCGGAAAACTTTCTCAACCTTCAGTCTTTCCATGACTTGAAAAGGGACGAAGAAATTCAACACATCAGCATGAAAGAAATCAAAGCTCGTTTGGCGCTTGAGGCAGTCTACCAATCTGTCACTCAACGGCTTCCTGCAAAGCGGAGCAAGAAGCTCCAACAGCATAATATCGGAGATGCCAGGATGTTCCTTAATTCTCAAAACCTTTTCCAGGAACTTGATCAGTGCCTCCACATCCAGTCCGTCAACTGGTCGAAGGTCCTGCAAGGCGGAGGAGAGAGGATGAGGCAATTTCGCAAAGGCACCGCAAAAACCCTTTTGCGACGCATCCGCAACGGAAGCCACCGGGGTGGCGACAGACGCCGCGGGAGCGAGGAACAGGGCAGGCACCCGCAACACTCCATCCATCCCGTGGACCACCTCCTGGGCAGCCGCAGGAGGAACGGAGGCCACGGATCCCCCGACCGGTCCAGCCCCCACAACACCAGTCTCCCCCCCAGCAGACCCCGCCGCAGCGCGCTCGAGAGCTTCCACGGCACTCTTCACAACACCAGCAGACCGCAGGCGGTCAATGACTTGTTCAAATTCAGCACACCTACCCTCCACCCAGATCTTATCCGTCGGCTCAAGATCCGGGACCCCGGCCAACAGACTCAACCTGGTTTGCCAGTGGAGCAGCTGAGTGAGGAGCGAGACTTTTGACCTGCCCGAGGGCAACTCACTCCAGCCCTCAAGCTCACCACTCAACTCCTCCACCCGCTCCCTACACACTTCCAACTCATCCTCCGACTTGAGGCCAACAGGCCAACTTTGAGCCTGTCCAAGAATGCCTCGGACCTGACTTCGCAGACTTCTCACATCTGGAGCAGGGGCCTCCCCACGTGACAGAACCTCAAAAATCAGCTCACCCTTCCGCAGGTGTTCCGGGACAATTCCCGACATCGTGTCCTCAGCCAGCTGCCACACAAAGAACACAGCAACACAACACAATTGCACAAAATCCTTAACCTCCTAAGGTGTCTGGGCGAAAATTCCTACGCAACCATTCCGGGGTCCAAAAGAAGACGCTATCCCACTCGCCACACACACACTCCACCAAATTGAAGAACCACGCACACACACATACATACACTCACACACACAAAACTAACACAACTCCTCCGCGACTACACTTCAGAACCAACCACGCTCTGCTACCATCTGAACCGCACCCCCGCGGAAGCGCACCCGACCTTTGGAAACGTGCTTGCCCAAGGCGCTCCACGGGAGGGGCTCACCAGCGCTCTCAGGAGTTCAGAACAAAAAACAAAACAAACTTGTGGAACCAGAAATTTAATTTTAACCCAAAGTTAACAGCAAAATTAACAACAGCAGAACAGAGCAAAAATGGGAACATCAAAGGTCCACAGTGATAAATTTGATAACAAAAGATTTTTACCAGAAGTCAATGTCACCAAGGTTGGCCAACCAGAATATCGATATTCAAAATTCAAAAACAACGGTAATTAAAAAAATTCCCCCTTCTGAAACTTTAACTTTAAAATTGGCATTGATAAATTAAATAAATAAATAAATAACAACAAATAAATTTCAATAAATAAACATAACAAATTACAAACACAAAATACACAAAAGAATTGGCGTGCCGAATTTTGAGGTTGACAAAAAAATAATTCCACCCGGAGACCTGTGGCGCAGGGCGGGCTCCTAATGGGATACTAACCTAACATAGAGACTACAAATAAATAAATAAATACTGTCACACATAAATAACAAAAATATCACAGTTCATTGGTGGAGTGGCATATCACGGTAGTTCGTTTATGGCGTCATGGCACTGGAAAGAAGAGCGTCGGCCTGCAGCTCCGGCAAGTGGGGACCAAGGCCATGTATGTCCCCTAGGTGGGCAGGCGGACGGACCAGGCCGGAACCATCATCTGCATGGCATTGTCAGTGGGACCAAGTCCCCAGCTGGACCCTGGTAAACCCCAAAATTTGCCAATATTTTTCCATTTAAGACACATTCAGTAGGCAATTAGTGTCAACAGTGCAAAAGGTAGAATTGCCACAAAAAATATCCACTGTTCCAGTTTGGACAATTTGCCACTACTAACCACAAAATGCTAACTTTTCAGTTTTAATCAATTTTACAAATTTTCTTGAAAATTGTGACAGAAAAACATTTTAAATGTGACAGACAGTTTTACTTTGACTACAGAAATTACAGCAAAAGGAAATGAGATAGGCCATAGGCCTACTCAGAAAATTACTAAAACAGGGGGGTGTGACTAAGGCAAAATACTTGAGACATGAAAAACAGTTAAACTACACCTTAATATTAATTCTACAACTAAATTGAACAGGTTGAAAACATTTGACTAGGTTTAAAGCATAAAATAACTCCATTTTTAACATCACAACAAAATTTCAGTTTTGGCTGACATTGCCCTTCTATTTAGCTCATATCTCAAAAAGTTACTGACCGAATTTAAAAATTTTACCTTTAAAAGTTGTGCCAAAAGTGAGGCTTCAAAATAAAATATAAACCAGAACTTAACTCCAAGGCTACTTTATTGTGGACCTAAGATTACCTGACACTTTACCCCAAACTGGTGTGCTACCAACAGTAAAAACTAGGCCTAAACCATTAATTATGAACCAAAATTGATAAAACTTTACATAGGCCTAGCTCAGGGCCTTAGGCCACTTTGAGAATACAAAAACCCTAGTAAACTAAACAGAAAATGTTATAAAAGAAAAACCTTGGCAGCATCACCATTTAGGCTATGAGCCTATTTTGACTCTACAACTTACAATAACCTCATCAGACCACTGGGTGGCCAATATAAAGTTGCACTGAGCAATAACAAACAATATTTAATGCAAAACAAACACAGAAACATCTTAATTATTACAGGAACTTGAAAAACATGTGTTCAGCCCACTAACAAAAATTGAACACTGAGAGCCAAAGCGTGGATGGCCCAAAATGCAGACTCGAAGGAGAACAAAATTGATTGCTTTGCTTGAAACAATGAAACAAAATTTACAGAACACTGGTTCTGGCCTAAAACAATATTTTTCAGAAGACTGTTCATTTTTGCAACGTGGTCGTCTGACCGAATCCAATAGCATCGAACATATTTCTGAATTAAACTGGAAAATTCTCGTGACTCACCCAGAATGATGCGTTGGGAAGTTTAAATCACCACATTACAGCACAAAAATCACTGGTAGAAAAATATCTGAA
>JAQYXR010001300.1:0-36008 GCA_030545055.2 Neoaliturus tenellus | reverse complement strand
AGTCCGGCATGGGGACTATCGTTTTGGATAGTCAGGCACAAGGACTATCGTTTTGGATAGTCCTGCATGGGGACTATCGTTTTGGATAGTCAGGCATGGGGACTATCGTTTTGGATAGTCAGGCATGGGGACTATCATTTTGGATAGTCCGGCATGGGGACTATCGTTTTGGATAGTCCGGCATGGGGACTATCATTTTGGATAGTCCGACATGGGGACTATCGTTTTGGATAATCCGGCATTGGGACTATTGTTTTGGATAGTCCTGCATGGGGACTATCGTTTTGGATAGTCCGATATGGGGACTATCATTTTGGATAGTCCGGCATTGGGACTATCGTTTTGGATAGTCCTGCATTGGGACTATCGTTTTGGATAGTCCGGCATGGGGACTATCGATTTGGATAGTCCGGCATGGGGACTATCGTTTTGGATAGTCCGGCATGGAGACTATCGTTTTGGATATTCCAACATGGGGACTATCGTTTTGGATAGTCCGGCATTGGGACTATCGTTTTGGATAGTCCGGCATGTTGACTATCGTTTTGGATAGTCCGGCATGGGAACTATCGTTTTGGATAGTCCGGCATGGGGACTATCGTTTTGGATAGTCCGGCATGGGGACAATCGTTTTGGATAGTCCGGCATGTGGACTATCGTTTTAGATAGTCCGGCATGGGGACTATCGTTTTGGATAGTCCGGCATGGGACTATCGTTTTTGATAGTCCGGCATGGAGACTATCGTTTTGGATAGTCCGGCATTTTGACTATCGTTTTGGATAGTCCGGCATGTTGACTATCGTTTTGGATAGTCCGGGATGGGGACTACCGTTTTGGAGAGTCCGGCATGGGGACTATCGTTTTGGGTATTCCGGCATGAGGACTATCGTTTTGGATAGTCCGACATGGGGACTATCGTTTTGGATAGTCCGTCATTGGGACTATCGTTTTGGATAGTCCGTGATTGGGACTATCGTTTTGGATAGTCCGGCATGGAGACTATCGTTTTATATAGTCCGGCATGGGGACTATCGTTTCGGATAGTCCGGCATTGGGACTATCGTTTTGGATAGTCCGGCATTGGGACTATCGTTTTGGATAGTCCGGCATGGGGACTATCGTTTTGGATAGTCCAACATGGGGACTATCGTTTTGGATAGTCCGGCATTGGGACTATCGTTTTGGATAGTCCGGCATGGGGACTATCGTTTTGGATAGTCCGACATGGGGACTATCGTTTTGGATAGTCCGGCATGGGGACTATCGTTTTGGATAGTCCGGCATGGGGACTATCGTTTTGGATAGTCCGGCATGGGGACTATCGTTTTGGATAGTCCGGCATGGGGACTATCGTTTTGGATAGTCCGGCATGGGGACTATCGTTTTGGATAGTCCGGCATGGGGACTATCGTTTTGGATAGTCCGGCATGGGGACTATCGTTTTGGATAGTCCGGCATGGGGACTATCGTTTTGGATAGTCCGGCATGGGGACTATCGTTTTGGATAGTCCGGCATGGGGACTATCGTTTTGGATAGTCCGGCACGGGGACTATCGTTTTGGATAGTCCGGAATGGGACTATCGTTTTGGACAGTCCGGCATGATGACTATCGTTTTGGATAGTCCGGCATGTTGACTATCGTTTTAGATAGTCCGGCATAAGGACTATCGTTTTGGATAGTCCGAAATGGTGACTATCGTTTTGGATAGTCCGACATGGGGACTATCGTTTTGGATAGTCCGGCATTGGGACTATCGTTTTGGATAGTCCGGCATGGGGACTATCGTTTTGGATAGTCCGGCATGGGGACTATCGATTTAGATAGTCCGGCATGGGGACTATCGTTTTGGATAGTCCTGCTTGGAGACTATCGTTTTCTATATTCCAACATGGGGACTATCGTTTTGGATAGTCCGGCATTGGGACTATCGTTTTGGATAGTCCGGCATGTTGACTATCGTTTTGGATAGTCCGGCATGGGAACTATCGTTTTAAATAGTCCGGCATGGGGACTATCGTTTTGGATAGTCCGGCATGGGGACAATCGTTTTGGATAGTCCGGCATGTGGACTATCGTTTTAGATAGTCCGGCATGGGGACTATTGTTTTGGATAGTCCGGCATGGGGACTATCGTTTTGGATAGTCCGGCATGGGGACTATCGTTTTGGATAGTCCGGTATGGGGACTATCGTTTAGGATAGTCCGGCATTAGGACTATCGTTTTGGATAGTCCGGCATAGGGACAATCGTTTTGGATTAGTCCGGCATGGGGACTATCGTTGTGGATAGTCCAGCATGGGGATTGCCGTTTTGGAGAGTCCGGCATGGGGACTATCGTTTTGGATAGTCCGGCATGTTGACTATCGTTTTTGGATAGTCCGGCATGGGGACTATCGTTTTGGATAGTCCGGCATGGGGACTATCGTTTTGGATAGTCCGGCATAGGGACAATCGTTTTGGATATTCTGTCTTGGGGACTATCGTTTTGGATAGTCCGGCAGGGGGGCTATCGTTTTGGATAGTCCGGCATTGGGACGATCGTTTTGGATAGTCCGGCATGGGGACTATCGTTTTGGATAGTCCGACATGAAGACTATCGTTTTGGATAGTCCGGCATTATGATTATCGTTTTATATAGTCCGGCATGGGGACTATCGTTTTGGATAGTCATGGATGGGGATTATCGTTTTGGATATTCCTGCATTTGGACTATCGTTTTGGATAGTCCGGCATGGGGACTATCGTTTTGGATAGTCAGGCACAAGGACTATCGTTTTGGAAAGTCCGGCATAAGGACTATCGTTTTGGATAGTCAGGCATGGGGACTATCGTTTTGGATAGTCCGGCATGGGGACTATCGTTTTTGATAGTCCGGCATGGGGACTATCATTTTGGATAGTCCGACATGGGGACTATCGTTTCGGATAGTCCGGCATTGGGACTATCGTTTTGGATAGTCCTGCATGGGGACTATCTCTTTGGATAGTCCGACATGGGGACTATCGTTTTGGATAGTCCGGCATTGGGACTATCGTTTTGGATAGTCCTGCATGGGGACTATCGTTTTGGATAGTCCGGCATGGGGACTATCGATTTGGATAGTCCGGCATGGGGACAATCGTTTTGGATAATTTGGCATGGAGACTATCGTTTTTGATAGTCCAACATGGGGACTATCGTTTTGGATAGTCCGGCATGGGGACTATCGTTTTGGATAGTCCGGCATGGAGACTATCGTTTTGGATAGTCCGGTATGGGGACTATCGTTTTGGATAGTCCGGCATTGGGGATATCGTTTTGGATAGTCTGGCATGGGGACTATCGTTGTGGATAGTCCGGCATGGGGACTATTGTTTTGGATAGTCCGGCATAGGACTATCGTTTTGGATAGTCCGGCATGGAGACTATCGTTTTGGATAGTCCGGCATTTTTACTATCGTTTTAGATAGTCCGGCATGTTGACTATCGTTTTGGATAGTCCGGCATGGGGACTACCGTTTTGGAGAGTCCGGCATGGGGACTATCGTTTTGGATATTCTGGCATGGGGACTATCGTTTTGGATAGTCCGGTATGGGACTATCGTTTTGGATAGTCCGGCATTGGGACTATCGTTTTGGATAGTCCGGCATGGGGACTATCGTTGTGGATAGTCCGGCATGGGGACTATCGTTTTGGATAGTCCGGCATGGGACTATCGTTTTGGATAGTCCGGCATGGAGACTATCGTTTTGGATAGTCCGGCATTTTGACTATCGTTTTGGATAGTCCGGCATGTTGACTATCGTTTTGGATAGTCCGGGATGGGGACTACTGTTTTGGAGAGTCCGGCATGGGGACTATCGTTTTGGGTATTCCAGCATGAGGACTATCGTTTTGGATAGTCCGACATGGGTACTATCGTTTTGGATAGTCCGTCATTGGGACTATCGTTTTGGATAGTCCGTCATTGGGACTATCGTTTTGGATAGTCCGGCATGGAGACTATCGTTTTGGATAGTCCGGCGTGTTGACTATCGTTTTGGATAGTCCGGCATGTTGACTATCGTTTTAGATAGTCCGGCATGTTGACTATCGTTTTGGATAGTCCGGCATGGGGACTATCGTTTTATATAGTCCGGCATGGGGACTATCGTTTCGGATAGTCCGGCATTGGGACTATCGTTTTAAATAGTCCGGCATGGGGACTATCGTTTTGGATAGTCCGGCATGGGGACTATCGTTTTGGATAGTCCAACATGGGGACTATCGTTTTGGATAGTCCGGCATTGGGACTATCGTTTTGGATAGTCCGGCATGGGGACTATCGTTTTGGATAGTCCGGCATGGGGACTATCGTTTTGGATAGTCCGGCATGGGGACTATCGTTTTGGATAGTCCGGCATGGGGACTATCGTTTTGGATAGTCCGGCATGGGGACTATCGTTTTGGATAGTCCGGCATGGGGACTATCGTTTTGGATAGTCCGGCACGGGGACTATCGTTTTGGATAGTCCGGCATGGGACTATCGTTTTGGATAGTCCGACATGATGACTATCGTTTTAGATAGTCCGGCATGTTGACTATCGTTTTAGATAGTCCGGCATAAAGACTATCGTTTTGGATAGTCCGAAATGGTGACTATCGTTTTGGATAGTCCGACATGGGGACTATCGTTTTGGATAGTCCGGCATGGGGACTATCGTTTTGGATAGTCCAGCATGGGGACTATCGTTTTGGATAGTCCGACATGGGGACTATCGTTTTGGATAGTCCGGCATTGGGACTATCGTTTTATATAGTCCGGCATGGGGACTATCGTTTCGGATAGTCCGGCATTGGGACTATCGTTTTAAATAGTCCGGCATGGGGACTATCGTTTTGGATAGTCCGGCATGGGGACTATCGTTTTGGATAGTCCAACATGGGGACTATCGTTTTGGATAGTCCGGCATTGGGACTATCGTTTTGGATAGTCCGGCATGGGGACTATCGTTTTGGATAGTCCGGCATGGGGACTATCGTTTTGGATAGTCCGGCATGGGGACTATCGTTTTGGATAGTCCGGCATGGGGACTATCGTTTTGGATAGTCCGGCATGGGGACTATCGTTTTGGATAGTCCGGCATGGGGACTATCGTTTTGGATAGTCCGGCATGGGGACTATCGTTTTGGATAGTCCGGCACGGGGACTATCGTTTTGGATAGTCCGGCATGGGACTATCGTTTTGGATAGTCCGGCATGATGACTATCGTTTTAGATAGTCCGGCATGTTGACTATCGTTTTAGATAGTCCGGCATAAAGACTATCGTTTTGGATAGTCCGAAATGGTGACTATCGTTTTGGATAGTCCGACATGGGGACTATCGTTTTGGATAGTCCGGCATGGGGACTATCGTTTTGGATAGTCCAGCATGGGGACTATCGTTTTGGATAGTCCGACATGGGGACTATCGTTTTGGATAGTCCGGCATTGGGACTATCGTTTTGGATAGTCCGGCATGGGGACTATCGTTTTGGATAGTCCGGCATGGGGACTATCGTTTTGGATAGTCAGGCACAAGGACTATCGTTTTGGATAGTCCTGCATGGGGACTATCGTTTTGGATAGTCAGGCATGGGGACTATCGTTTTGGATAGTCAGGCATGGGGACTATCATTTTGGATAGTCCGGCATGGGGACTATCGTTTTGGATAGTCCGGCATGGGGACTATCATTTTGGATAGTCCGACATGGGGACTATCGTTTTGGATAATCCGGCATTGGGACTATTGTTTTGGATAGTCCTGCATGGGGACTATCGTTTTGGATAGTCCGATATGGGGACTATCGTTTTGGATAGTCCGGCATTGGGACTATCGTTTTGGATAGTCCGGCATGGGGACTATCGTTTTGGATAGTCCGGCATAGGGACAATCGTTTTGGATATTCTGTCTTGGGGACTATCGTTTTGGATAGTCCGGCAGGGGGGCTATCGTTTTGGATAGTCCGGCATTGGGACGATCGTTTTGGATAGTCCGGCATGGGGACTATCGTTTTGGATAGTCCGACATGAAGACTATCGTTTTGGATAGTCCGGCATTGGGATTATCGTTTTATATAGTCCGGCATGGGGACTATCGTTTTGGATAGTCATGGATGGGGATTATCGTTTTGGATATTCCTGCATTTGGACTATCGTTTTGGATAGTCCGGCATGGGGACTATCGTTTTGGATAGTCAGGCACAAGGACTATCGTTTTGGATAGTCCTGCATGAGGACTATCGTTTTGGAAAGTCAGGCATAAGGACTATCGTTTTGGATAGTCAGGCATGGGGACTATCGTTTTGGATAGTCCGGCATGGGGACTATCGTTTTGGATAGTCCGGCATGGGGACTATCATTTTGGATAGTCCGACATGGGGACTATCGTTTCGGATAGTCCGGCATTGGGACTATCGTTTTGGATAGTCCTGCATGGGGACTATCTCTTTGGATAGTCCGACATGGGGACTATCGTTTTGGATAGTCCGGCATTGGGACTATCGTTTTGGATAGTCCTGCATGGGGACTATCGTTTTGGATAGTCCGGCATGGGGACTATCGATTTGGATAGTCCGGCATGGGGACAATCGTTTTGGATAATTTGGCATGGAGACTATCGTTTTTGATAGTCCAACATGGGGACTATCGTTTTGGATAGTCCGGCATGGGGACTATCGTTTTGGATAGTCCGGCATGGAGACTATCGTTTTGGATAGTCCGGTATGGGGACTATCGTTTTGGATAGTCCGGCATTGGGGATATCGTTTTGGATAGTCTGGCATGGGGACTATCGTTGTGGATAGTCCGGCATGGGGACTATTGTTTTGGATAGTCCGGCATAGGACTATCGTTTTGGATAGTCCGGCATGGAGACTATCGTTTTGGATAGTCCGGCATTTTTACTATCGTTTTAGATAGTCCGGCATGTTGACTATCGTTTTGGATAGTCCGGCATGGGGACTACCGTTTTGGAGAGTCCGGCATGGGGACTATCGTTTTGGATATTCTGGCATGGGGACTATCGTTTTGGATAGTCCGGTATGGGGACTATCGTTTTGGATAGTCCGGCATTGGGACTATCGTTTTGGATAGTCCGGCATGGGGACTATCGTTGTGGATAGTCCGGCATGGGGACTATCGTTTTGGATAGTCCGGCATGGGACTATCGTTTTGGATAGTCCGGCATGGAGACTATCGTTTTGGATAGTCCGGCATTTTGACTATCGTTTTGGATAGTCCGGCATGTTGACTATCGTTTTGGATAGTCCGGGATGGGGACTACTGTTTTGGAGAGTCCGGCATGGGGACTATCGTTTTGGGTATTCCAGCATGAGGACTATCGTTTTGGATAGTCCGACATGGGTACTATCGTTTTGGATAGTCCGTCATTGGGACTATCGTTTTGGATAGTCCGTCATTGGGACTATCGTTTTGGATAGTCCGGCATGGAGACTATCGTTTTGGATAGTCCGGCGTGTTGACTATCGTTTTGGATAGTCCGGCATGTTGACTATCGTTTTAGATAGTCCGGCATGTTGACTATCGTTTTGGATAGTCCGGCATGGGGACTACCGTTTTGGATAGTCCGGCATGGGGACTATCGTTTTGGATAGTCCGGCATTGGGACTATCGTTTTATATAGTCCGGCATGGGGACTATCGTTTCGGATAGTCCGGCATTGGGACTATCGTTTTGGATAGTCCGGCATGGGGACTATCGTTTTGGATAGTCCGGCATGGGGACTATCGTTTTGGATAGTCCAACATGGGGACTATCGTTTTGGATAGTCCGGCATTGGGACTATCGTTTTGGATAGTCCGGCATGGGGACTATCGTTTTGGATAGTCCGGCATGGGGACTATCGTTTTGGATAGTCCGGCATGGGGACTATCGTTTTGGATAGTCCGGCATGGGGACTATCGTTTTGGATAGTCCGGCATGGGGACTATCGTTTTGGATAGTCCGGCATGGGGACTATCGTTTTGGATAGTCCGGCATGGGGACTATCGTTTTGGATAGTCCGGCACGGGGACTATCGTTTTGGATAGTCCGGCATGGGACTATCGTTTTGGATAGTCCGGCATGATGACTATCGTTTTAGATAGTCCGGCATGTTGACTATCGTTTTAGATAGTCCGGCATAAAGACTATCGTTTTGGATAGTCCGAAATGGTGACTATCGTTTTGGATAGTCCGACATGGGGACTATCGTTTTGGATAGTCCGGCATGGGGACTATCGTTTTGGATAGTCCAGCATGGGGACTATCGTTTTGGATAGTCCGACATGGGGACTATCGTTTTGGATAGTCCGGCATTGGGACTATCGTTTTGGATAGTCCGGCATGGGGACTATCGTTTTGGATAGTCCGGCATGGGGACTATCGTTTTGGATAGTCAGGCACAAGGACTATCGTTTTGGATAGTCCTGCATGGGGACTATCGTTTTGGATAGTCAGGCATGGGGACTATCGTTTTGGATAGTCAGGCATGGGGACTATCATTTTGGATAGTCCGGCATGGGGACTATCGTTTTGGATAGTCCGGCATGGGGACTATCATTTTGGATAGTCCGACATGGGGACTATCGTTTTGGATAATCCGGCATTGGGACTATTGTTTTGGATAGTCCTGCATGGGGACTATCGTTTTGGATAGTCCGATATGGGGACTATCGTTTTGGATAGTCCGGCATTGGGACTATCGTTTTGGATAGTCCTGCATGGGGACTATCGTTTTGGATAGTCCGGCATGGGGACTATCGATTTGGATAGTCCGGCATGGGGACTATCGTTTTGGATAGTCCGGCATGGAGACTATCGTTTTGGATATTCCAACATGGGGACTATCGTTTTGGATAGTCCGGCATTGGGACTATCGTTTTGGATAGTCCGGCATGTTGACTATCGTTTTGGATAGTCCGGCATGGGAACTATCGTTTTGGATAGTCCGGCATGGGGACTATCGTTTTGGATAGTCCGGCATGGGGACAATCGTTTTGGATAGTCCGGCATGTGGACTATCGTTTTAGATAGTCCGGCATGGGGACTATCGTTTTGGATAGTCCGGCATGGGACTATCGTTTTTGATAGTCCGGCATGGAGACTATCGTTTTGGATAGTCCGGCATTTTGACTATCGTTTTGGATAGTCCGGCATGTTGACTATCGTTTTGGATAGTCCGGGATGGGGACTACCGTTTTGGAGAGTCCGGCATGGGGACTATCGTTTTGGGTATTCCGGCATGAGGACTATCGTTTTGGATAGTCCGACATGGGGACTATCGTTTTGGATAGTCCGTCATTGGGACTATCGTTTTGGATAGTCCGTCATTGGGACTATCGTTTTGGATAGTCCGGCATGGAGACTATCGTTTTATATAGTCCGGCATGGGGACTATCGTTTCGGATAGTCCGGCATTGGGACTATCGTTTTGGATAGTCCGGCATTGGGACTATCGTTTTGGATAGTCCGGCATGGGGACTATCGTTTTGGATAGTCCAACATGGGGACTATCGTTTTGGATAGTCCGGCATTGGGACTATCGTTTTGGATAGTCCGGCATGGGGACTATCGTTTTGGATAGTCCGGCATGGGGACTATCGTTTTGGATAGTCCGGCATGGGGACTATCGTTTTGGATAGTCCGGCATGGGGACTATCGTTTTGGATAGTCCGGCATGGGGACTATCGTTTTGGATAGTCCGGCATGGGGACTATCGTTTTGGATAGTCCGGCATGGGGACTATCGTTTTGGATAGTCCGGCATGGGGACTATCGTTTTGGATAGTCCGGCATGGGGACTATCGTTTTGGATAGTCCGGCATGGGGACTATCGTTTTGGATAGTCCGGCATGGGGACTATCGTTTTGGATAGTCCGGCATGGGGACTATCGTTTTGGATAGTCCGGCACGGGGACTATCGTTTTGGATAGTCCGGAATGGGACTATCGTTTTGGATAGTCCGGCATGATGACTATCGTTTTGGATAGTCCGGCATGTTGACTATCGTTTTAGATAGTCCGGCATAAGGACTATCGTTTTGGATAGTCCGAAATGGTGACTATCGTTTTGGATAGTCCGACATGGGGACTATCGTTTTGGATAGTCCGGCATTGGGACTATCGTTTTGGATAGTCCGGCATGGGGACTATCGTTTTAGATAGTCCGGCATGGGGACTATCGATTTAGATAGTCCGGCATGGGGACTATCGTTTTGGATAGTCCTGCTTGGAGACTATCGTTTTCTATATTCCAACATGGGGACTATCGTTTTGGATAGTCCGGCATTGGGACTATCGTTTTGGATAGTCCGGCATGTTGACTATCGTTTTGGATAGTCCGGCATGGGAACTATCGTTTTGGATAGTCCGGCATGGGGACTATCGTTTTGGATAGTCCGGCATGGGGACAATCGTTTTGGATAGTCCGGCATGTGGACTATCGTTTTAGATAGTCCGGCATGGGGACTATTGTTTTGGATAGTCCGGCATGGGGACTATCGTTTTGGATAGTCCGGCATGGGGACTATCGTTTTGGATAGTCCGGTATGGGGACTATCGTTTAGGATAGTCCGGCATTAGGACTATCGTTTTGGATAGTCCGGCATAGGGACAATCGTTTTGGATAGTCCGGCATGGGGACTATCGTTGTGGATAGTCCAGCATGGGGATTGCCGTTTTGGAGAGTCCGGCATGGGGACTATCGTTTTGGATAGTCCGGCATGTTGACTATCGTTTTAGATAGTCCGGCATGGGGACTATCGTTTTGGATAGTCCGGCATGGGGACTATCGTTTTGGATAGTCCGGCATAGGGACAATCGTTTTGGATATTCTGTCATGGGGACTATCGTTTTGGATAGTCCGGCAGGGGGGCTATCGTTTTGGATAGTCCGGCATTGGGACGATCGTTTTGGATAGTCCGGCATGGGGACTATCGTTTTGGATAGTCCGACATGAAGACTATCGTTTTGGATAGTCCGGCATTGGGATTATCGTTTTATATAGTCCGGCATGGGGACTATCCTTTTGGATAGTCATGGATGGGGATTATCGTTTTGGATATTCCTGCATTTGGACTATCGTTTTGGATAGTCCGGCATGGGGACTATCGTTTTGGATAGTCAGGCACAAGGACTATCGTTTTGGATAGTCCTGCATGAGGACTATCGTTTTGGAAAGTCAGGCATAAGGACTATCGTTTTGGATAGTCCGGCATGGGGACTATCGTTTTGGATAGTCCGGCATGGGGACTATCATTTTGGATAGTCCGACATGGGGACTATCGTTTCGGATAGTCCGGCATTGGGACTATCGTTTTGGATAGTCCTGCATGGGGACTATCTCTTTGGATAGTCCGACATGGGGACTATCGTTTTGGATAGTCCGGCATTGGGACTATCGTTTTGGATAGTCCTGCATGGGGACTATCGTTTTGGATAGTCCGGCATGGGGACTATCGATTTGGATAGTCCGGCATGGGGACAATCGTTTTGGATAATTTGGCATGGAGACTATCGTTTTTGATAGTCCAACATGGGGACTATCGTTTTGGATAGTCCGGCATGGGGACTATCGTTTTGGATAGTCCGGCATGGGGACTATCGTTTTGGATAGTCCGGTATGGGGACTATCGTTTTGGATAGTCCGGCATTGGGGATATCGTTTTGGATAGTCCGGCATGGGGACTATCGTTGTGGATAGTCCGGCATGGGGACTATTGTTTTGGATAGTCCGGCATAGGACTATCGTTTTGGATAGTCCGGCATGGAGACTATCGTTTTGGATAGTCCGGCATTTTTACTATCGTTTTAGATAGTCCGGCATGTTGACTATCGTTTTGGATAGTCCGGCATGGGGACTACCGTTTTGGAGAGTCCGGCATGGGGACTATCGTTTTGGATAGTCCTGCATGAGGACTATCGTTTTGGAAAGTCAGGCATGGGGACTATCGTTTTGGATAGTCCGGCATGGGGACTATCGTTTTGGATAGTCCGACATGAAGACTATCGTTTTGGATAGTCCGGCATTGGGATTATCGTTTTATATAGTCCGGCATGGGGACTATCGTTTTGGATAGTCATGGATGGGGATTATCGTTTTGGATATTCCTGCATTTGGACTATCGTTTTGGATAGTCCGGCATGGGGACTATCGTTTTGGATAGTCAGGCACAAGGACTATCGTTTTGGATAGTCCTGCATGAGGACTATCGTTTTGGAAAGTCAGGCATAAGGACTATCGTTTTGGATAGTCCGGCATGGGGACTATCGTTTTGGATAGTCCGGCATGGGGACTATCATTTTGGATAGTCCGACATGGGGACTATCGTTTCGGATAGTCCGGCATTGGGACTATCGTTTTGGATAGTCCTGCATGGGGACTATCTCTTTGGATAGTCCGACATGGGGACTATCGTTTTGGATAGTCCGGCATTGGGACTATCGTTTTGGATAGTCCTGCATGGGGACTATCGTTTTGGATAGTCCGGCATGGGGACTATCGATTTGGATAGTCCGGCATGGGGACAATCGTTTTGGATAATTTGGCATGGAGAATATCGTTTTTGATAGTCCAACATGGGGACTATCGTTTTAGATAGTCCGGCATGGGGACTATCGTTTTGGATAGTCCGGCATGGGGACTATCGTTTTGGATAGTCCGGTATGGGGACTATCGTTTTGGATAGTCCGGCATTGGGGATATCGTTTTGGATAGTCCGGCATGGGGACTATCGTTGTGGATAGTCCGGCATGGGGACTATTGTTTTGGATAGTCCGGCATAGGACTATCGTTTTGGATAGTCCGGCATGGAGACTATCGTTTTGGATAGTCCGGCATTTTTACTATCGTTTTAGATAGTCCGGCATGTTGACTATCGTTTTGGATAGTCCGGCATGGGGACTACCGTTTTGGAGAGTCCGGCATGGGGACTATCGTTTTGGATAGTCCTGCATGAGGACTATCGTTTTGGAAAGTCAGGCATGGGGACTATCGTTTTGGATAGTCCGGCATGGGGACTATCGTTTTGGATAGTCCGGCATGGGGACTATCATTTTGGATAGTCCGACATGGGGACTATCGTTTCGGATAGTCCGGCATTGGGACTATCGTTTTGGATAGTCCTGCATGGGGACTATCTCTTTGGATAGTCCGACATGGGGACTATCGTTTTGGATAGTCCGGCATTGGGACTATCGTTTTGGATAGTCCTGCATGGGGACTATCGTTTTGGATAGTCCGGCATGGGGACTATCGATTTGGATAGTCCGGCATGGGGACAATCGTTTTGGATAATTTGGCATGGAGACTATCGTTTTTGATAGTCCAACATGGGGACTATCGTTTTGGATAGTCCGGCATGGGGACTATCGTTTTGGATAGTCCGGCATAGGGACTATCGTTTTGGATAGTCCGGTATGGGGACTATCGTTTTGGATAGTCCGGCATTGGGGATATCGTTTTGGATAGTCCGGCATGGAGACTATCGTTTTGGATAGTCCGGCATTTTTACTATCGTTTTAGATAGTCCGGCATGTTGACTATCGTTTTGGATAGTCCGGCATGGGGACTACCGTTTTGGAGAGTCCGGCATGGGGACTATCGTTTTGGATATTCTGGCATGGGGACTATCGTTTTGGATAGTCCGACATGGGGACTATCGTTTTGGATTGTCCGGCATTGGGACTATCGTTTTGGATAGTCCGTCATGGGGACGATCGTTTTGGATAGTCCGGCATTGGGACTATCGTTTTATATAGTCCGGCATGGGGACTATCGTTTTGGATAGTCCGGCATAGGGACTATCGTTTTGGATAGTCCGGCATGGGGACTATCGTTTTGGATAGTCCGGCATTGGGACTATCGTTTTGGATAGTCCGACATGAACACTATCGTTTTGGATAGTCCGGCATTGGGACTATCGTCTTATATAGTCCGGCATGGGGACTATCGTTTTGGATAGTTTGGCCTTGGAACTATCGTTTTGGATAGTCCGGCATGTGGACTATCGTTTTGGATAGTCCGGCATGGGGACTATCGTTTTGGATAGTCCAAAATGGGGACTATCGTTTTGGATAGTCCGGCATTGGGACTATTGTTTTGGATAGTCCGGCATGTTGACTATTGTTTAGAATAGTCCGGCATGGGGACTATCGTTTTGGATAGTCCGGCATGGGGACTATCGTTTTGGATAGTCCGGCATGTGGACTATCGTTTTGGATAGTCCGGCATGGGGACTATCGTTTTGGATAGTCAGGCATGGGGACTATCGTTTTGGATAGTCCTGCATGGGGACTATCGTTTTGGATAGTCAGGCATGGGGACTATCATTTTGGATAGTCAGGCATGGGGACTATCGTTTTGGATAGTCCGGCATGGGGACTATCGTTTTGGATAGTCCGGCATGGGGACTATCGTTTTGGATAGTCCGGCATGGGGACTATCGTTTTGGATAGTCCGGCATGGGGACTATCGTTTTGGATAGTCCGGCATGGGGACTATCGTTTTGGATAGTCCAGCATGGGGACTATCGTTTTGGATAGTCCGGCATGGGGACTATCGTTTTGGATAGTCCGGCATGGGGACTATCGTTTTGGATAGTCCGGCACGGGGACTATCGTTTTGGATAGTCCGGAATGGGACTATCGTTTTGGATAGTCCGGCATGATGACTATCGTTTTGGATAGTCCGGCATGTTGACTATCGTTTTAGATAGTCCGGCATAAGGACTATCGTTTTGGATAGTCCGAAATGGTGACTATCGTTTTGGATAGTCCGACATGGGGACTATCGTTTTGGATAGTCCGGCATTGGGACTATCGTTTTGGATAGTCCGGCATGGGGACTATCGTTTTGGATAGTCCGGCATGGGGACTATCGATTTAGATAGTCCGGCATGGGGACTATCGTTTTGGATAGTCCTGCTTGGAGACTATCGTTTTCTATATTCCAACATGGGGACTATCGTTTTGGATAGTCCGGCATTGGGACTATCGTTTTGGATAGTCCGGCATGTTGACTATCGTTTTGGATAGTCCGGCATGGGAACTATCGTTTTGGATAGTCCGGCATGGAGACTATCGTTTTGGATAGTCCGGCATGGGGACAATCGTTTTGGATAGTCCGGCATGTGGACTATCGTTTTAGATAGTCCGGCATGGGGACTATTGTTTTGGATAGTCCGGCATGGGGACTATCGTTTTGGATAGTCCGGCATGGGGACTATCGTTTTGGATAGTCCGGTATGGGGACTATCGTTTAGGATAGTCCGGCATTAGGACTATCGTTTTGGATAGTCCGGCATTAGGACTATCGTTTTGGATAGTCCGGCATGGGGACTATCGTTGTGGATAGTCCGGCATGGGGACTATCGTTTTGGATAGTCCGGCATGGGACTATCGTTTTGGATAGTCCGGCATGGAGACTATCGTTTTGGATAGTCCGGCATGGAGACTATCGTTTTGGATAGTCCGGCATGTTGACTATCTCCTTGGATAGTCCAGCATGGGGATTGCCGTTTTGGAGAGTCCGGCATGGGGACTATCGTTTTGGATAGTCCGGCATGTTGACTATCGTTTTGGATAGTCCGGCATGGGGATTATCGTTTTGGATAGTCCGGCATGGGGACTATCGTTTTGGATAGTCCGGCATAGGGACAATCGTTTTGGATATTCTGACATGGGGACTATCGTTTTGGATAGTCCGGCAGGGGGGCTATCGTTTTGGATAGTCCGGCATTGGGACGATCGTTTTGGATAGTCCGGCATGGGGACTATCGTTTTAGATAGTCCGACATGAAGACTATCGTTTTGGATAGTTTGGCATTGGGATTATCGTTTTATATAGTCCGGCATGGGGACTATCGTTTTGGATAGTCATGGATGGGGATTATCGTTTTGGATATTCCTGCATTTGGACTATCGTTTTGGATAGTCCGGCATGGGGACTATCGTTTTGGATAGTCAGGCACAAGGACTATCGTTTTGGATAAACCTGCATGAGGACTATCGTTTTGGAAAGTCAGGCATAAGGTCTATCGTTTTGGATAGTCAGGCATGGGGACTATCGTTTTGGATAGTCCGGCATGGGGACTATCGTTTTGGATAGTCCGGCATGGGGACTATCATTTTGGATAGTCCGACATGGGGACTATCGTTTCGGATAGTCCGGCATTGGGACTATCGTTTTGGATAGTCCTGCATGGGGACTATCTCTTTGGATAGTCCGACATGGGGACTATCGTTTTGGATAGTCCGGCATTGGGACTATCGTTTTGGATAGTCCTGCATGGGGACTATCGTTTTGGATAGTCCGGCATGGGGACTATCGATTTGGATAGTCCGGCATGGGGACAATCGTTTTGGATAATCCGGCATGGAGACTATCGTTTTTGATAGTCCAACATGGGGACTATCGTTTTGGATAGTCCGGCATGGGGACTATCGTTTTGGATAGTCCGGCATGGGGACTATCGTTTTGGATAGTCCGGTATGGGGACTATCGTTTTGGATAGTCCGGCATTGGGGATATCGTTTTGGATAGTCCGGCATGGGGACTATCGTTGTGGATAGTCCGGCATGGGGACTATTGTTTTGGATAGTCCGGCATAGGACTATCGTTTTGGATAGTCCGGCATGGAGACTATCGTTTTGGATAGTCCGGCATTTTTACTATCGTTTTAGATAGTCCGGCATGTTGACTATCGTTTTGGATAGTCCGGCATGGGGACTACCGTTTTGGAGAGTCCGGCATGGGGACTATCGTTTTGGATATTCTGGCATGGGGACTATCGTTTTGGATAGTCCGACATGGGGACTATCGTTTTGGATTGTCCGGCATTGGGACTATCGTTTTGGATAGTCCGTCATGGGGACGATCGTTTTGGATAGTCCGGCATTGGGACTATCGTTTTATATAGTCCGGCATGGGGACTATCGTTTTGGATAGTCCGGCATGGGGACTATCGTTTTGGATAGTCCGGCATGGGGACTATCGTTTTGGATAGTCCGGCATTGGGACTATCGTTTTGGATAGTCCGACATGAACACTATCGTTTTGGATAGTCCGGCATTGGGACTATCGTCTTATATAGTCCGGCATGGGGACTATCGTTTTGGATAGTTTGGCCTTGGAACTATCGTTTTGGATAGTCCGGCATGTGGACTATCGTTTTGGATAGTCCGGCATGGGGACTATCGTTTTGGATAGTCCAAAATGGGGACTATCGTTTTGGATAGTCCGGCATTGGGACTATTGTTTTGGATAGTCCGGCATTATGACTATTGTTTAGAATAGTCCGGCATGGGGACTATCGTTTTGGATAGTCCGGCATGGGGACTATCGTTTTGGATAGTCCGGCATGTGGACTATCGTTTTGGATAGTCCGGCATGGGGACTATCGTTTTGGATAGTCAGGCATGGGGACTATCGTTTTGGATAGTCCTGCATGGGGACTATCGTTTTGGATAGTCAGGCATGGGGACTATCGTTTTGGATAGTCAGGCATGGGGACTATCATTTTGGATAGTCCGGCATGGGGACTATCGTTTTGGATAGTCCGGCATGGGGACTATCATTTTGGATAGTCCGACATGGGGACTATCGTTTTGGATAATCCGGCATTGGGACTATTGTTTTGGATAGTCCTGCATGGGGACTATCGTTTTGGATAGTCCGATATGGGGACTATCGTTTTGGATAGTCCGGCATTGGGACTATCGTTTTGGATAGTCCTGCATGGGGACTATCGTTTTGGATAGTCCGGCATGGGGACTATCGATTTGGATAGTCCGGCATGGGGACTATCGTTTTGGATAGTCCGGCATGGAGACTATCGTTTTGGATATTCCAACATGGGGACTATCGTTTTGGATAGTCCGGCATGGGAACTATCGTTTTGGATAGTCCGGCATGGGAACTATCGTTTTGGATAGTCCGGCATGGTGACTATCGTTTTGGATAGTCCGGCATGGGGACAATCGTTTTGGATAGTCCGGCATGTGGACTATCGTTTTAGATAGTCCGGCATGGGGACTATCGTTTTGGATAGTCCGGCATGGGACTATCGTTTTTGATAGTCCGGCATGGAGACTATCGTTTTGGATAGTCCGGCATTTTGACTATCGTTTTGGATAGTCCGGCATGTTGACTATCGTTTTGGATAGTCCGGCATGTTGACTATCGTTTTGGATAGTCCGGCATGGGAACTATCGTTTTGGATAGTCCGGCATGGGGACTATCGTTTTGGATAGTCCGGCATTGGGACAATCGTTTTGGATAGTCCGGCATGTGGACTATCGTTTTAGATAGTCCGGCATGGGGACTATTGTTTTGGATAGTCCGGCATGGGGATTATCGTTTTGGATAGTCCGGCATGGGGACTATCGTTTTGGATAGTCCGGTATGGGGACTATCGTTTTGGATAGTCCGGCATTAGGACTATCGTTTTGGATAGTCAAGCATTAGGACTATCGTTTTGGATAGTCCGGCATGGGGACTATCGTTGTGGATAGTCCGGCATGGGGACTATCGTTTTGGATAGTCCGGCATGGGACTATCGTTTTGGATAGTCCGGCATGGAGACTATCGTTTTGGATAGTCCGGCATTTTGACTATCGTTTTGGATAGTCCGGCATGTTGACTATCTCCTTGGATAGTCCAGCATGGGGATTACCGTTTTGGAGAGTCCGGCATGGGGACTATCGTTTTGGATAGTCCGGCATGTTGACTATCGTTTTGGATAGTCCGGCATGGGGACTATCGTTTTGGATAGTCCGGCATGGGGACTATCGTTTTGGATAGTCCGGCATAGGGACAATCGTTTTGGATATTCTGACATGAGGACTATCGTTTTGGATAGTCCGGCAGGGGGGCTATCGTTTTGGATAGTCCGGCATTGGGACTATTGTTTTGGACAGTCCGTCATTGGGACGATCGTTTTGGATAGTCCGGCATGGGGACTATCGTTTTGGATAGTCCGACATGAAGACTATCGTTTTGGATAGTCCGGCATTGGGATTATCGTTTTATATAGTCCGGCATGGGGACTATCGTTTTGGATAGTCATGGATGGGGATTATCGTTTTGGATATTCCTGCATTGGGACTATCGTTTTAGATAGTCCGGCATGGGGACTATCGTTTTGGATAGTCAGGCACAAGGACTATCGTTTTGGATAGTCCTGCATGGGGACTATCGTTTTGGAAAGTCAGGCATAAGGACTATCGTTTTGGATAGTCAGGCATGGGTACTATCGTTTTGGATAGTCCGGCATGGGGACTATCGTTTTTGATAGTCCGGCATGGGGACTATCATTTTGGATAGTCCGACATGGGGACTATCGTTTCGGATAGTCCGGCATTGGGACTATCGTTTTGGATAGTCCTGCATGGGGACTATCTCTTTGGATAGTCCGACATGGGGACTATCGTTTTGGATAATCCGGCATTGGGACTATCCTTTTGGATAGTCCTGCATGGGGACTATCGTTTTGGATAGTCCGGCATGGGGACTATCGAATTGGATAGTCCGGCATGGGGACAATCGTTTTGGATAATCCGGCATGGAGACTATCGTTTTTGATAGTCCAACATGGGGACTATCGTTTTGGATAGTCCGGCATGGGGACTATCGTTTTGGATAGTCCGGCATGGGGACTATCGTTTTGGATAGTCCGGTATGGGGACTATCGTTTTGGATAGTCCGGCATTGGGGATATCGTTTTGGATAGTCCGGCATGGGGACTATCGTTGTGGATAGTCCGGCATGGGGACTATTGTTTTGGATAGTCCGGCATAGGACTATCGTTTTGGATAGTCCGGCATGGAGACTATCGTTTTGGATAGTCCGGCATTTTTACTATCGTTTTAGATAGTCCGGCATGTTGACTATCGTTTTGGATAGTCCGGCATGGGGACTACCGTTTTGGAGAGTCCGGCATGGGGACTATCGTTTTGGATATTCTGGCATGGGGACTATCGTTTTGGATAGTCCGACATGGGGACTATCGTTTTGGATTGTCCGGCATTGGGACTATCGTTTTGGATAGTCCGTCATGGGGACGATCGTTTTGGATAGTCCGGCATTGGGACTATCGTTTTATATAGTCCGGCATGGGGACTATCGTTTTGGATAGTCCGGCATGGGGACTATCGTTTTGGATAGTCCGGCATGGGGACTATCGTTTTGGATAGTCCGGCATTGGGACTATCGTTTTGGATAGTCCGACATGAACACTATCGTTTTGGATAGTCCGGCATTGGGACTATCGTCTTATATAGTCCGGCATGGGGACTATCGTTTTGGATAGTTTGGCCTTGGAACTATCGTTTTGGATAGTCCGGCATGTGGACTATCGTTTTGGATAGTCCGGCATGGGGACTATCGTTTTGGATAGTCCAAAATGGGGACTATCGTTTTGGATAGTCCGGCATTGGGACTATTGTTTTGGATAGTCCGGCATGTTGACTATCGTTTTGGATAGTCCGGCATGTTGACTATCGTTTTGGATAGTCCGGCATGTTGACTATCGTTTTGGATAGTCCGGCATGGGGACTATCGTTTTGGATTGTCCGGCATGTGGACTATCGTTTTGGATAGTCCGGCATGGGGACTATCGTTTTGGATAGTCTGGCATGGGGACTATCGTTTTGAATAGTCCGGCATGGGGACTATCGTTTTGGATAGTCCGGCGTGGGGACTATCGTTTTGGATAGTCATGCATGGGGACTATCGTTTTGGATAGTCCGGCATGGGACTATCGTTTTGGATAGTCCGGCATGGGACTATCGTTTTGGATAGTCCGGCATGATGACTATCGTTTTGGATAGTCCGGCATGTTGACTATCTTTTTGGATAGTCCGGCATGTTGACTATCGTTTTGGATAGTCCGGCATGGGGACTACCGTTTTTGATAGTCCGGAATGGGGACTATCGTTTTGGATAGTCCGGCATGGGGACTATCGTTTTGGATAGTCCGGCATGGGGACTATCATTTTTGATAGTCCGACATGGGGACTATCGTTTTGGATAGTCCGGCATGGGGACTCTCGTTTTGGATAGTCCGGCATGGGGAATATCGTTTTAGATAGTCCGGCATGGGGACTATCGTTTTGGATAGTTCAACATGGGGACTATCGTTTTGGATAGTCCGGCATTGGGACTATCGTTTTGGATAGTCCGGCATGTTGACTATCGTTTAGGATAGTCCGGCATGGGGACTATCGTTTTGGATAGTCCGGCATGGGGACTATCGTTTTGGATAGTCCGGCATGGGGACTATCGTTTTGGATAGTCCGGCATGGGGACTATCGTTTTGGATAGTCCGATATGGGGACTATCGTTTTGGATAGTCCGGCATGGGGACTATCGTTTTGGATAGTCCGGCATGAGGACTATCGTTTTAGATAGTCCGGCATGGGGACTATCGTTTTAAATAGTCCGGCATGGGGACTATCTTTTTGAAAAGTCCGGCATGGGGACTATCGTTTTGGATAGTCCGGCATGGGGACTATCCTTTTGGATAGTCCGGCATGGGGACTATCGTTTTGGATAGTCCGGCATTGGGACTATTGTTTTGGATAGTCCTGCATGGGGACTATCGTTTTGGATAGTCCGGTATGGGGACTATCGTTTTGGATAGTCCGGCATTGGGACTATCGTTTTGGATAGTCCGGCATGGGGACTATCGTTGTGGATAGTCCGGTATAGGGACTATCGTTTTGGATAGTCCGGCATTGGGACTATCGTTTTGGATAGTCCGGCATGTTGACTATCGTTTTGGATAGTCCGGCATGGGGACTATCGTTTTGGATAGTCCGGCATGGGGACTATCGTTTTGGATAGTCCGGCATGGGGACTATCGTTTTGGATAGTCCGGCATGGGGACTATCGTTTTGGATAGTCCGGCATTGGGACTATCGTTTTGGATAGTCCGGCATGGGGACTATCGTTTTAGATAGTCCGGCATGGGGACTATCGTTTTAAATAGTCCGGCATGGGGACTATCGTTTTGGATAGTCCGGCATGGGGACTATCGTTTTGAAAAGTCAAGCATGGGGACTATCGTTTTGGATAGTGCGGCATGGGGACTATCGTTTTGGATAGTCCGGCATGGGGACTATCGTTTTGGATAGTCCGGCATGGGGACTATCGTTTTGGATAGTCCGGCATTGGGACTATCGTTTTGGAAAGTACGACATAAACACTATCGTTTTGGATAGTCCGGCATTGGGACTATCGTCTTATATAGTCCGGCATGGGGACTATCGTTTTGGATAGTCCGGCATAGGAACTATCGTTTTGGATAGTCCGGCATAGGGACTATCGTTTCGGATAGTCCGGCATGGGGACTATCGTTTTGGATAGTCCGGCATGGGGACTATCATTTTGGATAGTCCGACATGGGGACTATCGTTTTGGATAGTCCGGCATTGGGACTATTGTTTTGGATAGTCCTGCATGGGGACTATCGTTTTGGATAGTCCGATATGGGGACTATCGTTTTGGATAGTCCGGCATTGGGACTATCGTTTTGGATAGTCCTGCATGGGGACTATCGTTTTGGATAGTCCGGCATGGGGACTATCGTTTTGGATAGTCCGGCATGGGGACTATCATTTTGGATAGTCCGACATGGGGACTATCGTTTTGGATAGTCCGGCATTGGGACTATTGTTTTGGATAGTCCTGCATGGGGACTATCGTTTTGGATAGTCCGGTATGGGGACTATCGTTTTGGATAGTCCGGCAATGGGACTATCGTTTTGGATAGTCCGGCATGGGGACTATCATTTTTGATAGTCCGACATGGGGACTATCGTTTTGGATAGTCCGGCATGGGGACTCTCGTTTTGGATAGTCCGGCATGGGGAATATCGTTTTAGATAGTCCGCCATGGGGACTATCGTTTTGGATAGTTCAACATGGGGACTATCGTTTTGGATAGTCCGGCATTGGGACTATCGTTTTGGATAGTCCGGCATGTTGACTATCGTTTTGGATAGTCCGGCATGTTGACTATCGTTTTGGATAGTCCGGCATGTTGACTATCGTTTTGGATAGTCCGGCATGGGGCCTATCGTTTTGGATAGTCCGGCATGTGGACTATCGTTTTGGATAGTCCGGCATGGGGACTATCGTTTTGGATAGTCTGGCATGGGGACTATCGTTTTGAATAGTCCGGCATGGGGACTATCGTTTTGGATAGTCCGGCGTGGGGACTATCGTTTTGGATAGTCCGGCATGGGGACTATCGTTTTGGATAGTCAGGCATGGGGACTATCGTTTTGGATAGTCCGGCATGGGACTATCGTTTTGGATAGTCCGGCATGATGACTATCGTTTTGGATAGTCCGGCATGTTGACTATCGTTTTGGATAGTCCGGCATGTTGACTATCGTTTTGGATAGTCCGGCATGGGGACTACCGTTTTGGATAGTCCGGAATGGGGACTATCGTTTTGGATAGTCCGGCATGGGGACTATCGTTTTGGATAGTCCGGCATGGGGACTATCATTTTTGATAGTCCGACATGGGGACTATCGTTTTGGATAGTCCGGCATTGGGACTCTCGTTTTGGATAGTCCGGCATGGGGAATATCGTTTTAGATAGTCCGGCATGGGGACTATCGTTTTGGATAGTTCAACATGGGGACTATCGTTTTGGATAGTCCGGCATTGGGACTATCGTTTTGGATAGTCCGGCATGTTGACTATCGTTTAGGATAGTCCGGCATGGGGACTATCGTTTTGGATAGTCCGGCATGGGGACTATCGTTTTGGATAATCCGGCATGGGGACTATCGTTTTGGATAGTCCGGCATGGGGACTATCGTTTTGGATAGTCCGGCATGGGGACTATCGTTTTGGATAGTCCGATATGGGGACTATCGTTTTGGATAGTCCGGCATGGGGACTATCGTTTTGGATAGTCCGGCATGAGGACTATCGTTTTAGATAGTCCGGCATAGGGACTATCGTTTTAAATAGTCCGGCATGGGGACTATCTTTTTGAAAAGTCCGGCATGGGGACTATCGTTTTGGATAGTCCGGCATGGGGACTTTCCTTTTGGATAGTCCAGCATGAGGACTATCGTTTTGGATAGTCCGGCATGGGGACTATCGTTTTGGATAGTCCGGCATTGGGACTATCGTTTTGGATAGTCCGACATGAACACTATCGTTTTGGATAGTCCGGCATTGGGACTATTCTCTTATATAGTCCGGCATGGGGACTATCGTTTTGGATAGTCCGGCACAGGAACTATCGTTTTGGATAGTCCGGCATTGGGACTATCGTTTTGGATAGTCCGGCATGGGGACTATCGTTTTGGATAGTCCGGCATGGGGACTATCATTTTGGATAGTCCGACATGGGGACTATCGTTTTGGATAGTCCGGCATTGGGACTATTGTTTTGGATAGTCCTGCATGGGGACTATCGTTTTGGATATTCCGGTATGGGGACTATCGTTTTGGATAGTCCGGCATTGGGACTATCGTTTTGGATAGTCTGGCATGGGGACTATCGTTGTGGATAGTCCGGCATAGGGACTATCGTTTTGGATAGTCCGGCATTGGGACTATCGTTTTGGATAGTCCAGCATGTTGACTATCGTTTTGGATAGTCCGGCATGGGGACTATCGTTTTGGATAGTCCGGCATGGGGACTATCGTTTTGGATAGTCCGGCATGGGGACTATCGTTTTGGATAGTCCGGCATGGGGACTATCGTTTTGGATAGTCCGGCATGGGGACTATCGTTTTGGATAGTCCGGCATGGGGACTATCGTTTTAGATAGTCCGGCATGGGGACTATCGTTTTGGATAGTCCGGCATGGGGACTATCGTTTTGAAAAGTCCGGCATGGGGACTATCGTTTTGGATAGTCCGGCATGGGGACTATCGTTTTGGATAGTCCGGCATGGGGACTATCGTTTTGGATAGTCCGGCATGGGGACTATCGTTTTGGATAGTCCGGCATTGGGACTATCGTTTTGGAAAGTACGACATAAACACTATCGTTTTGGATAGTCCGGCATTGGGACTATCGTCTTATATAGTCCGGCATGGGGACTATCGTTTTGGATAGTACGGCATAGGAACTATCGTTTTGGATAGTCCGTCATAGGGACTATCGTTTCGGATAGTCCGGCATGGGGACTATCGTTTTGGATAGTCCGGCATGGGGACTATTGTTTTGGATAGTCCTGCATGGGGACTATCGTTTTGGATAGTCCGATATGGGGACTATCGTTTTGGATAGTCCGGCATTGGGACTATCGTTTTGGATAGTCCTGCATGGGGACTATCGTTTTGGATAGTCCGGCATGGGGACTATCGATTTGGATAGTCCGGCATGGGGACTATCGTTTTGGATAGTCCGGCATGGAGACTATCGTTTTGGATATTCCAACATGGGGACTATCGTTTTGGATAGTCCGGCATTGGGACTATCGTTTTGGATAGTCCGGCATGTTGACTATCGTTTTGGATAGTCCGGCATGGGAACTATCGTTTTGGATAGTCCGGCATAGGGACTATCGTTTTGGATAGTCCGGCATGGGGACAATCGTTTTGGATAGTCCGGCATGTGGACTATCGTTTTAGATAGTCCGGCATGGGGACTATTGTTTTGGATAGTCCCGCATGGGGACTATCGTTTTGGATAGTCCAGCATGGGGACTATCGTTTTGGATAGTCCGGTATGGGGACTATCGTTTTGGATAGTCCGGCATTGGGACTATCGTTTTGGATAGTCCGGCATGGGGACTATCGTTGTGGATAGTCCGGCATGGGGACTATCGTTTTGGATAGTCCGGCATGGGACTATCGTTTTGGATAGTCCGGCATGGAGACTATCGTTTTGGATAGTCCGGCATTTTGACTATCGTTTTGGATAGTCCGGCATGTTGACTATCTCTTTGGATAGTCCGGCATGGGGATTACCGTTTTAGAGATTCCGGCATGGGGACTATCGTTTTGGATAGTCCGGCATGTTGACTATCGTTTTGGATAGTCCGGCATGGGGACTATCGTTTTGGATAGTCCGGCATGGGGACTATCGTTTTGGATAGTCCGGCATGGGGACAATCGTTTTGGATAGTCTGACATGGGGACTATCGTTTTGGATAGTCCGGAAGGGGGGCTATCGTTTTGGATAGTCCGGCATTGGGACTATCGTTTTGGATAGTCCGTCATTGGGACGATCGTTTTGGATAGTCCGGCATGGGGATTATCGTTTTGGATAGTCCGACATGAAGACTATCGTTTTGGATAGTCCGGCATTGGGACTATCGTTTTATATAGTCCGGCATGGGGACTATCGTTTTGCATAGTCATGCATGGGGACTATCGTTTTGGATATTCCTGCATTGGGACTATCGTTTTGGATAGTCCGGAATGGGGACTATCGTTTTGGATAGTCAGGCACAAGGACTATCGTTTTGGATAGTCCTGCATGGGGACTATCGTTTTGGGTATTCCGGCATAAGGACTATCGTTTTGGATAGTCAGGCATGGGGACTATCGTTTTGGATAGTCCGGCATGGGGACTATCGTTTTGGATAGTCCGGCATGGGGACTATCATTTTGGATAGTCCGACATGGGGACTATCGTTTCGGATAGTCCGGCATTGGGACTATCGTTTTGGATAGTCCTGCATGGGGACTATCTCTTTGGATAGTCCGACATGGGGACTATCGTTTTGGATAGTCCGGCATTGGGACTATCGTTTTGGATAGTCCTGCATGGGGACTATCGTTTTGGATAGTCCGGCATGGGGACTATCGATTTGGATAGTCCGGCATGGGGACTATTGTTTCGGATAGTCCGGTATGGAGACTTTCGTTTTTGATAGTCCAACATGGGGACTATCGTTTTGGATAGTCCGGCATGGGGACTATCGTTTTGGATAGTCCGGCATGGGGACTATTGTTTTGGATAGTCCGGTATGGGGACTATCGTTTTGGATAGTCCGGCATTGGGACTATCGTTTTGGATAGTCCGGCATTGGGACTATCGTTTTGGATAGTCCGGCATGGGGACTATCGTTGTGGATAGTCCGGCATGGGGACTATCGTTTTGGATAGTCCGGCATGGGACTATCGTTTTGAATAGTCCGGCATGGAGACTATCGTTTTGGATAGTCCGGCATTTTTACTATCGTTTTGGATAGTCCGGCATGTTGACTATCGTTTTGGATAGTCCGGCATGGGGACTACCGTTTTAGAGAGTCCGGCATGGGGACTATCGTTTTGGATATTCTGGCATGGGGACTATCGTTTTGGATAGTCCGACATGGGGACTATCGTTTTGGATAGTCCGGCATTGGGACTATCGTTTTGGATAGTCCGTCATGGGGACGATCGTTTTGGATAGTCCGGCATTTGTGACGGCTCGTGCCGCCAGCACTCCATATAGTAACGATTTCCGAGGCACTGGCCACAGCCGCGGTGTCCGACAGCCTGTTTCCAGAACCTTCTCGAATCGGTTCGCGGAGCGAAAGATATTCCCTACGCACGGTCGCTCTCCCCCTTTTCGCCATCATCTAGTGTCGGGACTACATCGCTGGAACGCCATGATCGGATAAGTAATTGTTCCATAGTTGGGGGTTTCGGTAGGCTAGGGATGAGCGGGGGAATGATAATTAATTAATTAATCTCAAGTACAATTATTATGTAGCCTGTCAATTAAGGCTGTAACTTGTTCTGTAGAGGTAGTCTGGAACCTTAACGCTCATGTCGTTTCACGACATGGGCCATCAGCCATAGGATGGGTTTTGGATTTGTAGATACAGTTCATTATTAGATATTCGCCTTCCAATTAATTTAGTATACGTAGATTATAATCATCTCATCAAATGGCTTGTTCTGGTCTGCGCTTGGCTGCGATCCGTCCCTGGGTAGTACCCACAGTATGTCCCTCAGATACGTTTCCTAGGTTCAGTCAATAAGCCACGAATTTCCCAGGTATCTCATTTCACAACATTAAAACCTCAATCCTCAACCATCTCCATAGTCACCCCTTCAGTTAGTATACGTAGTTTTTCAAATTCCAAGTTTTTCTTGCTGAGTTATCATCCCCTGCTCTTTCCCTTAAGTTCAGTTAGGCAATAGGGACCCAGGGTTTGCCAGCCAGTGTAGGATTTTGCCTTTGTTTTGTGCCTTTGTTACAGAATAGGCCTAGCCCTGCGGCTCGGGATTTCCAGCCTTTGCCGCCTGCCAGCTGTCTCTGCTTGAAGAAAGTGCCTTTTTCAGAGTCTTAATTGTGCAGTGTTGAAGTGAATTTTTTTTTTTAAAGTGCAGTAAAGGAAAATTAAATATTTTTTGCCAATTAATGTTTTCAAGTTTTAATTCAGATTTTCTTTTGCATTTAGTTGGGATCAGTGACAGGTAAGGGGCAGATCGCTGTGCCCGGGCACAGAATGCTGCTGGCTGAATCCCAAGTAAATTAAATTAAATTGATTTTCAATTTTCTTTATTTTAAAGTTACAAAGTCTTTGGTATGAGCGTTAGAGTCAGTGTAGTTTGTAAGAAGTGTTTCATGTGTATTTAAGCTATATTTAAGTATGCTTGCTAAAAATTTATTTTAATTACCTTTTCCTATGCACTTGCTTATTTAATTTCTGAACATATAATGCAGGATGTTGTGTGGCCTATCCCTGGATGTCTCATCTAGGTTAGGTCTGTGTTATCGGCTGGTCGATAGTCGAGCAGTACTCGGGTATCGGTGATTCGGCTTTCCGCACCGATATACCGGCTCGCTTTGACTAACCGCACTTTGCTTTTGAATTTTGCTGGCTTTTGGCAAACCCCTGGCTGTTTTCTCAGTTACATTTCAACCTTGTAGGCTAGTCGACAGCAACAAATTTCAGGTATTAAAATTAAATGGGTTAGGAATAAATTTCTCTTTTTTAGAGGTTTTTCATTTAAGTAGGCCTAGGTAAAACACCATTAGGCTAGGTTTTCATGCTGAAGAAATTCCCTTAGGCCGTAGGAAACCCCCCAAGCTCCCATTCTTGTAGATGCCAACATCTGTGCAAATTTAGGCGACTCATGTGCAAAGAGGTTCTCGGAGTATCTTGGTCGTCAGACCAGAGCTGATATTTCCGTGCAATCCTCATGCTCATGGGGCTTTTCCGGCACAAAGATAGGCGAAATCAAGGACTTTTTGAAATCAAACCCTGTCCTTCAGGCCCGCATTCCGTTAGTGCTTATGGTGGGAACCAACGATTTTTTGGGCGGAACTGCACCCCGCGATTTCAAGGCTCAATTTTTGTCCTTGATCAAATTAATTTGCAGAAGACATCCTGACATAGTGATTGTTTTCACAACTTTGCCGCTATTTCCTCGCATTTGCAGTGATGCTCGGGCAGTGGATCGATTGAATAAGATGAATAGGTTTTTGCTCACTCTGAGATCTGACATGGTTCGGGTTGTACGCTTAACTGCGGATTTTGCCAACCATGAATTTTTCCATGCGTATTACGGTAGATCTGGCAGGATTGATGGCATTCATTACAATTCTCTAGGCCATCGCAAGCTCTTGTCCATTCTCTCCGACGAGTTAAAGCCTTGAAACCGGGTTTGCGGCTGCCTAACGTCTTTTGGGGTACCCACCATAAGGGAAATAGGAAATTTTTTTTTTCCTTCGGCAAAATGACAAAATTGATTTCGCGGTGGAGAGAGCAGGGTCAAACAAAAAAAAAGGCAACAAAATTAAAATTTTTTTTACATAATTGGCAGTTAGGGTTTTTAGGTGTTTTTCCCCCCTCGCCCCGGGTCTGCACGGACCCCCGTCAGCTCAATGACATTGTTTTTTCTCGTGCGGTGAATTATTGTGCATTGTTGGGCAAATTGGTTATTATTTGCAACTTGTTTGAAATTTTTTTTCTCTCTTCTTTTCTGCCATTGGTCAATATCAACCCAAGGGGAAAATTTTTGAGTGAGTTGGGTTTTTTTTGGTCTATTGTCGTTGCGCACCCTCTGCGACATGACATCGAGGGTGTACGCGCCTGACGAAATCCCATCGGGAACGTCATGGGTTTACACGCTCTCAGCGACTGACGCTGTCGCGCAGTGCCAAGCCCTGGGCCTCACCCCGTTGGGCACTCTTGCTCAAAACAGAGCCCTGTTGAGCGAGTACTTGGCTACTTTGCAAGTCAATGGTGGCACTGAGCCCTTGCCACCCGGTCACGCTTCAGATTCGGAAATTCCCATTCAGGCGAAACAGAAGGACAACCCCGAAACGAAACAAGAGTCCGTCGGGTCCGAGTCGAACGACCGACCCTCATCGATTTTGGTTACCGAGACCGCCACCCACGCGCCTCCCGCGCATTCCGTCACTCAACCTCAACCACCACCCACCACTGGGCCGATGGCCCAGCCTTTCGCTCCTCAGTGGCTGGAGGCTATTCGAGTCGCTGCCTCAACCTTAGGTCAACAGTTGGCGAGTGCTGTGAGTTCAAAGAGCACATCCTCTGACTCCAGAAAGGTCGTGGCAAACCTGTTGAAGGCCCTGCCGGTTGTTTCTGGTGCTGATGGCGAACAGCTGCTGAAATTTTTGGTCAAGATATTGAAAATTCAGCGCCTGGCCTTAATCGATGAGCACACGCTCCTCGTTGAAGCGCTGCCTCGCACCACCGGGCAACTCGGTGATTTCTGGTCCCGTGCCATCGCCAACAGGCAAAGGTTGGCCGACCTGAATACTGACTTGATGGATTTTTTTGTGCCGACCCAGCTGCGACATACCATGGTGACGCGTCTTATTTATAGGCGTCAGGGAGCCTCCGAGCCCCTACCAGAGTTTGTAGGTTCGGTCCAGGACTACGCAATGTTGTTAATCCCAAATGCTACCGACTCGGAGCTTTTGGAGGTCCTGGTCAACGGACTTCACTCTGTGCCTAGGGCGCGGCTCGCCATGATGCCCCCCTGTCGCACTATTCAGGACCTGCTATCTCTCGCGCCTAGGCTGCAGGTGGTTGAGCACCTTGAGTCCACCTCTCAGGCGCAAGAGTCGGCTGTGGCCCCTGCCGCACCATCCTCACAAAATTCCAGGGGCTACGAACGTTCGTATCCGCAGAATCGTCACACCAGTCAGGCCTACCGCAGCGGTTATGGCAGGCCAAACAACAATTCTTTTCATCAAGGACGCCACGACCACGGGCAGCAATCGCGCTTTTCCATCCAACCCTACCGAGGGCAACAGTCGCACACTCGCGAGGGGCAGTACCGTTCGTATGTCCCGCAGAATTCCGGGCAGCAGCGTGATCGCGCGCAACGTCAGTCAGGTCCCATCAATTCCGACCGCAACGAACGAGGCAACCCAACAAACGGGAACGGAGGGCGATGTTAGGCGGTCGCGCTCCTCCGCAATGTCAAGCCGCCGCGGAACCCCTAAGGTTGACCCAATCAAAAACCAAACAACACCCTGTCTCCAGTAAGGCCCCATCCGTGCCCAAGATGGACCTTTGTCACATAATCACGAATTTTGGTGGTATTGAGCTTCAGGCCCTAGTCGACACAGGCGCGTCTTTCTGTTTGATTTCCCTGAATGTGTTCAACAGGCTTCGCAAGGACACCACTTGCGTAAAGTCTGTGGGCCCAACCAATGAAAAAGCCATTTCCGCTTCCGGCGACATCTTTGCTTTTCAGTCTCAGGCAACCATCCATTTCAAGATAGGGCATCTTTCATGGAACTTTTCCTTCCAAGTTTCAGAAAATTTACCGGTAGAAGTTATTATAGGCTCTGATTTTCTCACTAATGCCCGTGCCATCATCAATATGGCAGATCACACCCTCACTTTTCCGTACGGCACCCCAAAGGTTTTTGCCTTGATACCTTCAGACACCGACAGTGAGTCAGCCCCTGTCAGTATGGGCCAAAATCTTAGTCCAGAGCAGCGATCCAAGGTCGAGGTTTTGGTCAGGGAATTTCCAGACACTATCACTAAGGCCTTGGGCCGAACCAATGTGGTGCAATACCATATCCGAGTAAATTCCACCAAAATTGTCAGAAATAAACCATATCAGTATGCACCCCCAAAACTTCTTCAAATGAGACAGCACATCGAGGAACTTCTTCGGAAGGGAGTTATTAGGCCATCAGATTCGCAGTACGCCTCTGCAGCTTTTCTGGTCCCCAAGAAGGGTGGCAAGACTCGCATGGTTGTAGATTATAGAAGTCTCAATTCCATCCTTGAGCTAGATGCCACCCCCATGCCAACCATCGAATCAGCCTTTTAGCACCTGGGACAAGCCCGCTGGTTCACTCTTCTTGACCTTAACTCGGCCTACAACCAGATTCCCCTTGCCGAAGAATCAAAGCACTATACCTCATTTGTTGTTCCTTGGGCTCAGTAGGAGTTTAATTATCTCCCTTTTGGACTAGCTTCCGGAAGTATGGTCTTAACATCTCTCATAGACAAGATTTTTGGAGATATAAAATTCCAGTACATCTATAATTTCTTTGATGACTTGTGCGTCTACAGCAACGGTTCCTTTGATGACCATTTGGCCAAAGTCAGGACCGTCCGTCAAAGACTGCACAAGGCTGGACTCACTGTCAACCCCGAGAAAATCACTATAGCTTCAAACCATATCCAGTTCCTCGGTCACATATTTTCAAACAGCTCCATTTCTATTCATCCAGATAGGACCGAACCCATTGATAACTTCCCGGAGCCCAAGAATGTCAAACAGCTTTCCCGATTCTTGGGCATGACAGCCTTCTATGCTCGATTCATCAAGGGCTATGCAGCGATAGCCCAGCCTCTGAACATGCTCAAGAAAAAGGGTGTCGACTTTGTATTTGGGCCGGAACAGCGGAAGGCTTTTGAAACCTTAAAGAAGGCATTGGTCTCGTCCCCCATTTTACGTATGCCCGATTTTAGTAGGCCCTTCATCGTGCATACAGATGCCTCAGGGACAGCAATAGGGGCAATTTTGTACCAGGAGTATGACAGTCACCTTTTCCCGGTTTCTTATGCATCCCGTGCTCTCAACAAAGAGAGTAAAAGCTTGCGTCAAGTGCCAACGCTGCAAGCAAGCTCCCAACTCCAGCTTAGGGCAGCTCTCATCTGAAGTGGTCACCAAACCTTGGGAGAAAATTTCATTGACCACATCGGTCCTTTACCCCGCTCTACCAAGGGCAACAAATACATCCTCACCATAGTTGACTCCTTTTCAAAGTTTTGTATTTTCATACCCACCAGAAACACTCAAGCCCAAACAACAGCCAATCTTCTATTGAATAATGTTTTTTCTATTTTCGGTCCACCAAAGAACTTAGTTTCTGATAACGTTTCCGGCTTCCGTTCTAGAATTATTCAACAGCTGTGTCTGGATTTGGGCATTCAACACATTTTCACTAGCCCATATTACCCAAACCCCTCCCATGCTGAGAGAGTAAATAAACAAATTAAGGTGGCCATCCGTATTTTCCATAGTAAGCACCAACAGTTTTGGGATCAGCACCTTCACTGGTTTCAAATAGCTCTCAATTCCGCAGCCCACGAGAGTACCCTCAATTCACCATCCCGCCTTTTCCTGGGTAGAACTCTTCACCATCCTTTAGAACTCCATTGGAATCTTGATACCTTGGTCGACCAGAATGGCCCATCACCCTCCCTTCAGGAGGAGTGGGAACAAGCCATCGAGAATCTTCGAAAGGCCCGTGCCAAAAGGGAAAGGATATATAATAGGGATAGGACCCCCGCCACTTTCAAGCCCGGAGATTGGGTAATGTATAAATTGCACCCCCTGAGCAAGAAAATTGACAATGTCAATCAAAAGTTGTTGCCCCTTTGGTCCAAGCCTTGTGTAATAGAGACCTTTGTCTCGCCTGTGACTGTCCGATTGCTCGACCCCACCAATGGAAAATTCATACGACAGGCCCACGTTTCTCAGTTGAAGAGGTTTTTCAACCCTTCCAAGTAAAAAGTAAGATTCATCAACACTTTTCTTACCCAGACCGACGATCGTCTGCCAAGCCAGCCAGAACCTAGTGATAGTAATTGTAAGCTTTTCTTCCTTCTTCTTCTTCTCTTTCTAGCCCCCCCCAGTTGAGGGCGGTGAGTCTAAGGCATTGCCTTCCTTTGCGATGGGTATGCCTACACCTTACCCCCAGCTGTGGAGTGGGTTCTTCCCCTCTCCTCTTTTCTGCCAGCGGCATAGGCGGATTTTTCCCCGAGCCTGTTTTAATATTTAAATTAATTTCTTTTGCTTTTAAATTATCTTCGCCCTTGGATTGAACCTTTTTTTATTTATTTTTTTTTCTCAATCCCAGAGCGAGGGGCCTCGGATGACTTCCGTTCTTGTCGATTGATTGTAGTTGTGTACAGGCTACAATCCATTGAATGCCAACTGGTACCTAGTCACAATTCTGCTTTACTTTCCTATCTTCACCTTTCTTCTGTTCTCTCGACGGCCGTCACTTAGGGAAATTCTAGTCACTAGCAGTAGGGCTTAATTAGGTAGACCTTCGTAGATTTAGTTAGTCTTAGTAGGTATTATGTGGTAAGAAAGGGAATAAGTAAGTAAAGAGATAAAGGTATATACTTAGGGTATCAATTATTGGGAAAATGCTTTGTTATCAAACAATGGGATTTTCAAAACAATAAAGTTTGTGTTTAGAATGTTGAAGTTGGAAGAATGTATGTTTAGGCGAAGGGAAACACCGCGTCGCCGTGAATTGTGTCCGTTTGTTTTGCTTGTATTCGGCATTCGTGTTTGCCTTTTTGCGTTTCCGCTTTCAAGGAAATTTTCGTTATCCTAGAACCCATCCTATCCTCAAACCGCAAAATCATCAAATGTCTCAGGGAACCAAACGAAAACCACCCACACTGGAGATCCCGACCAACTCAACGTGGTGCTACGCGCAGCATTTCGACAGTTATCGGCCCCGGTTGGCTCTTGCTTGCGATTCCCAGATTTAAATGGCATTGACATTCCCGAACATTTCCTCATTGGATATTTTTTTCCTACTCCACAGTCACCGCCTGACCCCACCGAGTCAGGATTGCCGCACTCGATCACCCCTTCAGGGTTTTACTTGAACCGTACCTTTACCGCGAATTTGTAATCTGCACAATCATCCATAGACCAAAGATAAAAGAGTTTAAAAAAAAATAATAAAAACATATGGAAGCAATATTTTAACCAAAGAAATGTATGAGAAAGCTAAGCTAAGATGGTGATGGACTCGATCCAAGCAACTGAAGGACCAGTGCTGTTGACACCTTCCACACATATCGACACCGTTGTGAAGAGGCACTGAGGACATGGGGCTTCAAGGATCGTCACCAGCCTTCCCAACCTGAGTCTGGAAGTCCTCAGCGCGGTAGCGGCCGACCACCTGCCAGGCACGCCCATAACCACCGGGCCCTTTCTGCCATCTACCTGCCTGCACTTGCTGCGTGTGGTCCTGATTCCTCCACTGCCCGGACCGGCATCCAACATCAACATCGGCCTCCCCTACAATGGGGCACCTTGTCATTGGCTTATCAACACTTAGCTCCGGCAAGAAAGTGCAACAAGTATGGGAAGAAATACAGGTCCATAAGTACAAGCATGAGAAAGTTAAAAAAAAAAAAAAAAAAAAAAAAAAAAAAAAAAAAAAAAAAAAAAAAACAAAGACAAGGATGTGCGTGCAGATTATCGCCATTTCCATTCACTCGCCTTTGCAGATTTCCGGCATTTCAATCCACTCGCCTTTGTAGATTATCGGCAATCCTGGAAGCCTCTTCCAACCCCGGTCCCTACCTCTTTTAAGGGGGGGAGGAGTCCGGGCAATGTCAATGTCCAATTCCGCAACATTCAAAGGAGTTCGTCTCCATCTTTTTCGCTTCGAACGAGTTGGCACCACAGGGATCCCAGCGTGGATCACCACCCATCACCGAACGCGGGTTCCCGAGGGTCTCTCCCAAACACGTTCTAGGGCTCCGCCGCCCTTCGACCCCGTGATCCACCGCCCGGTGATGAGTTGGCGCGTCCCATCTTTTTCAA
>JAQYXR010001299.1:0-36011 GCA_030545055.2 Neoaliturus tenellus | reverse complement strand
AGCACCTCTGTGTTGTATTACAGTGCTGACGATGTAATGTAATGCTTCAGAATAATAGAGCTGGGGTGCCTTCTGAGCCCACTGCCCGCCGGCCTCCTCAGCAACCACGTTGGCCGCAAGATGGTGCTGCTCTCCTCAGCACCACTGTGTTGTATTACAGTGCTGACGATGTAATGTAATGCTTCAGAATAATAGAGCTGGGGTGCCTTCTGAGCCCACTGCCCGCCGGCCTCCTCAGCAACCACGTCGGCCGCAAGATGGCGCTGCTCTCCTCAGCACCGCTGTGTTGTATTACAGTGCTGACGATGTAATGTAATGCTTCAGAATAATAGAGCTGGGGTGCCTTCTGAGCCCACTGCCCGCCGGCCTCCTCAGCAACCACGTCGGCCGCAAGATGGCGCTCCTCTCCTCAGCACCGCTGTGTTGCAGTACAGTGTTGACGATAAAATGTAATGCTTCAGCATAATAGAGCTGGGGTGCCTTCTGAGCCCACTGCCCGCCGGCCTCCTCAGCAACCACGTCGGCCGCAAGATGGCGCTGCTCTCCTCAGCACCTCTGTGTTGTATTACAGTGCTGACGATGTTATGTAATGCTTCAGAATAATAGAGCTGGGGTGCCTTCTGAGCCCACTGCCCGCCGGCCTCCTCAGCAACCACGTCGGCCGCAAGATGGCGCTGCTCTCCTCAGCACCTCTGTGTTGCAGTACAGTGCTGACGATGTAATGTAATGCTTCAGCATAAAAGAGCTGCGTTGAATACTGAGTCCACTTCCCACCGGCCTCCTCAGCAACCACGTCTGCCGCAAGATGGCACTGCTCTCCTCAGCTCCGCTGTGTTGTATTACAGTGCTGACGATGTTATGTAATGCTTCAGAATAATAAAGCTGGGGTGCCTTCTGAGCCCACTGCCCGCCGACCTCCTCAGCAACCACGTCGGCCGCAAGATGGCACTGCTCTCCTCAGCTCCGCTGTGTTGTATTACAGTGCTGACGATGTTATGTAATGCTTCAGAATAATAGAGCTGGGGTGCCTTCTGAGCCACTGCCCGCCGACCTCCTCAGCAACCACGTCGGCCGCAAGATGGCGCTGCTCTCCTCAGCACCTCTGTGTTGTATTACAGTGCTGACGATGTAATGTAATGCTTCAGAATTATAGAGCTGGGGTGCCTTCTGAGCCCACTGCCCACCGGCCTCCTCAGCAACCACGTCGGCCGCATGATGGCGCTGCTCTCCTCAGCACCTCTTTGTTGTATTACAGTGCTGACGATGTTATGTAATGCTTCAGAATAATAGAGCTGGGGTGCCTTCTGAGCCCACTGCCCGACGGAATCCTCAGCAACCACGTCGGCCGCAAGATGGCTCTGCTCTCCTCAGCACCTCTGTGTTGCAGTACAGTGCTGACGATGTAATGTAATGCTTCAGAATAATATAGCTGGGGTGCCTTCTGAGCCCACTGCCCGCCGGCCTCCTCAGCAACCACGTCGGCCGCAAGATGGCGCTGCTCTCCTCAGCACCACTGTGTTGCAGTACAGTGCTGACGATAAAATGTAATGCTTCAGCATAATAGAGCTGCGTTGAATACTGAGTCCACTTCCCACCGGCCTCCTCAGCAACCACGTCGGCCGCAAGATGGCGCTGCTCTCCTCAGCACCGCTGTGTTGCAGTACAGTGCTTACGATGTAATGTAATGCTTCAGAATAATATAGCTGGGGTGCCTTCTGAGCCCACTGCCCGCCGGCCTCCTCAACAACCACGTCGGCCGCAAGATGGTGCTGCTCTCCTCAGCACCTCTGTGTTGCAGTACAGTGCTTACGATGTAATGTAATGCTTCAGCATAATAGAGCTGGGATGCCTGCTGAGTCCACTGCCCGCTGGCCTCCTCAGCAACCACGTCGGCCGCAAGATGGTGCTGCTCTCCTCAGCACCTTTGTTCCTGCTCAGTTGGACCATCGTTCTCTACTACCACACTGTCCTCAGCCTCGCTATTGCCAGGTGAGAGAATAGGCTAGTACTAACATGAGTATTTTGTAAAAATCTGCAGCCCTTTAGGAACCTTTAGGTTAGGAAATAATTTAGAAATGAAAATCCTAGTATCACCGCTTTATTTTCGTCTGATTTTTGAAGGTAAATCTAAAATTATTTAAAAGGGATGTCCCTCCTTATTCTGTTCTATATACATAAAATAAATTATATAAACTTATATTTAGAAGACAAGACGTTTTCTTTTACTAAATTAGTGATAATCACTGCATTTACAAATACAAACAGAGCATAATTCAAGATGACTCGTTTGGTTAGCATAAAATTTACTAAGGGAGGTCCGCCACCACAGTCCTCTCTAGCTCTAGCATTGTCTTAGAACGTTTATTTATTAACAGCTGACAGTGTTTTAGCTGACAGTGGTTATCTTCCCTTCCCCTAGCCATCAAGTCATCTGCCACTAAATGAATGAACTCATTTACACTCATTAGAGTTTTACACATAACGACATGAAGTGCGTGTGTCAGGTTAATCCAGGGGTTCACGATCGTCATCGTATGCACGACGGCTCCCGTGTACCTTGGCGAGATCGCGAGCCCTCAGGAGCGCGGCTCCATCACCTCCATGTTCACCGCCGTCTGGTGGCTAGGCTTCCTGCTTGAATACTCGGTCGGCCCTCACATGACGTGACCGTTCCATCGTGTTGCAGGTTCATCCAGGGGTTCACGATCGGCATCGTGTGCACGACGGCGCCCGTGTACCTCGGAGAGATCGCCAGCCCGCAGGAGCGTGGCTCCATCACCTCCATGTTCACCGCCGTCTGGTGGCTGGGCTTCCTCCTCGAGTACTCGGTCGGCCCTCACATGACCTTCACGGCCTTCACCTACTTCACCATGCTGCTCAACATACCCTTCTGCCTCGCGTTCGTCTGGCAGCCGGAGACCCCTGCGTTCTACTTGCTCCAGTGCAATGAAGAGAAGGCTACCAGGTCCTTGCTGTACTTCAGGGACGGCACGATCGACGCTGTCCGCAGGGAAGTGGAGGAGATGAAGTTGAACTTGGAAGTGAACCGGAAACCGGCCACGTTCAGAGAGCTGGTCGCTACCGGAGTGGACCGTAAGGGCCTGGCCATTCTCCTGGTGATCATCACGGTCCGGGTAGTCAGTGGCAACTCCGTCATCACCGTGTATGCAACCCACATCTTCGAGCAGATCCCGGAGCTGCGGTTCTCCGCGGACAACGTCACCATCACCCTGGGCGTGGTCATGTTCGCCGGCAGCATCGTCAGCACGTTCCTGTCCGACAGTGTAGGGCGACGACCACTCCTGTTGCTCTCCTGCTTCGGCTCCTTCATCTGCCATCTCTGCACTGCCACCTACTTCTTCCTGCTGAGCCGCACCTCCGTCGACGTCAGCGGCTGGAGCTGGCTCCCCCCAGTCTCCATCGTCCTCTACTCCGGCCTCTACTGCGCCGGGTTGAACCCTGTCAGCGTCGCCTACACCTCGGAGCTCTTCCGTTCCACCACCCGTGGCGTGGCCGCTAGCCTCAGCACCATCAATATGACTGTCCTCGTCTTCGTCTTGTTGTCCATCTACGAGCCTATGCTGCACGACTTTGGGATGCACGCCAACTTCTACCTCTACGCCCTCGCCTGCCTGGGAGGGTGTGTCTATTTCTATCTGTACGCACCGGAGACGAAAGGCAAGTCTTTTTTCCAGATCAGGAAGGATTTGTGCGGAGGCGCGGTGTCTCAGCGGGACAACCCCGAGAGGGAACCTCTGTTCGTGGATGTTGACGTTGATCAGTTGTAAAGCGAGTCGAGTGCTTATGTATTTGTATTTAAAATTTAGTGATTAACTATTGTAAATGAAATATTTTGTAAATAAATTATGTTTCTTATTTTTTGAATGCAAATTAATTCTGCAATATAGTTTTGTGTGTGGATGAATGTTTTTTTATTTTTTTTTATTGAAATTGATTTATTTCCTCAAAAAGTTATAATACACATAACACAAAGACACATGTGACAATACATTATACAATTAAAATTCATAATAACTCTTATATAACCTACATTGCTTAAGCTATTAACTAGTCTATGAATACACATAACAGAACTTGTCACCTTAACATACAAATTTCTTAATCAGGAAAAATAAAAGTGGCATTAAAAGTGTAGGAAAGTTTACTGAGACCGGTAACTAACTCGCTTATAGTTTACTTGTGTTTGTTTTTAACTTTATCATTTTAACACAATCGATCTGAGATTTTGTTCACTTGTTCGTTGGACAGACACAGCAATTCTTGGTCCAATAAAAGCCACTGCTTTTCCTCACTGACACTGGAAACCCGGTATATAATGAATAAAACATTTTCAATCACGAAAACCTCCTGTATTACATTTTCTTTTCCCGTTGTTATTTTAACTCTAGAACTTCCTGGACATCCTCACGTGTTGCACTTAAGAATTTAAGTTTATACAACAGTGATTCTTTCTCTTTCCTATTTCTTTATACAGTAAAATTTGTAGATTAGTTATTTTACACCATGTTATCAAAATTTTGCATTTAAGCTATGTCATGTGCTGTTTAAATTATCATATTGAGAATTTGTGTTTGTAGAAAAAATTCAAACTCTTAGAAAATTAAGAACTATTTTTATCCTATTGTTTTCAGTTATGGCAAGTACCTGTTTGACTTCCATAGGACAACTTAACTTATAAGAATCATTGTCAATAGGACTATGTTTAAAACCATTACTGCTTTCTTTGCTTCCATGATAACAATTTATATAATCTCCAATTTAATCAGCGTCTTTAAACATAATTAAACATCTTATGACATGAATCTATATATTTAAAACAGTAAGGTAAAAAATACCTTTGGACAGTTCGTCTGAAACTTCTACTGGGCCGATTCACATGGGAGTTGTACAAAACTTACGTTTTTGGTCCTATATCAGCAGGTTTATTTGTATAAATATTTACGTTAATTTGGTCAACAATGAAAAATAATTTTTTTATGGAAATTTTACATAAAGAAAAAGTAAATTTTTTAAGTACTATGGGCAGTTTGTCAGAGACTTTCACTGGACCCATGCATATGCTGGTAAATATGCATCTTGTGCGTTATAATATATTTATATATAAAAGCTAAGCTTTTATATATTATTAGGTTCTATTTACGTTAACGTTAACTTACTTTCTCATATTACAAAAGTCTTAATTTATAAACCCTTGCAATAAATTTATTTTACAACCTTTCAAACTGCTCATTGTAAACAAACGAGGTACTTGTCTAAATACAGTAAAAGCGCTCAAGAAGGATTTGGTTTATTAATATTATGGCCATCACTCAACGTATATAATTATGATGTATTATTATTTCAATGGAAAAAACAAAACAATGTTATACTTTACACTGTTCAGTTTTATAGTTGGTGGATGAAAAAAAACAAGTTTATATTGTTAAGTTATTTAAAGTTGTTTAGTTACGTAAAGCAGCTGATTAGTTTGAAGGAAATATAAATTTTCATCACTCCGTATACAAAAGTTGGTAACTTGCCGTACAGCTGAGACCTTGGAAAGTAGTCATTTCCCAAACTGTCACCGTCAGCTGATTTTACTGACCTGTACGGAAAGTAATGTTTGTAAACATTACTTTCCGTCCAAGGTAAACAAACTTTTCCGATACAGCAACAATCAGCTGGGTTTAAAACAAATTAAATTTTGAATTCCAGCTTTGTTTACTTTGTCCAATGGCGAGGAATTTACAAAAATAATCCTCCTTTAAAACTTCCACATTTATTAATAATTGCGTCGTGATGAAAAGTATCGTTCACCACTAGTCCGGAAAGCCCATTTCCAGGCTCGATAGTGTTTTACGCGCTAAAACGTATTACACCATCTGCCTAGCAGATGTTATGTCATCATTAGAATGAATTTAATTGACATTTTGAATTGAAAATATGATTATCTTTCGTATTTCGAAGCCGTAATGGCACACACACAGTTAACAGTAGTAAAAAGTAGCAAAATCAGTGTTGACCAAGGTGCAACTCTCAAAGAATCAACCGATCCCGTCAACTTCCACGCAAGCCTGCCAAAAAAAATAACTATTAATATCCAAGTGTGTCAAGTGCAGACACACTTGGAATTTACCAAGCCTGCCACCGTTTATTTAACGTGGGCCCTCCCACCAACGTTACCACAGATCGGCTAACCCTTTAAGAGTTGCACCACCAGGTCAGGGTTTGGTCGTGAGCGGAGTCGAACCCGCGCCGACGCAGACATCCTGACCAAGGATGCCTACGCCTTAGCCATCTGAGCTATCACGACCGGCAGCCTAGACACGAGAATTAGGGTTATGAACAGTGAGCGCCCCTGGCGGGGCAGACTGTAGGCCGTTGGTATGCGAGTTCGCTACGAGAGCGCAGCACTAAGCCACCGCACTACATTTAAAAGAAATAATTTGCATTAAATGGGTTAAGTTATTTAAAGTTGTTTAGTTACGTAAAGCAGCTGATTAGTTTGAAGGAAATATAAATTTTCATCACTCCGTATACAAAAGTTGGTAACTTGCCGTACAGCTGAGACCTTGGAAAGTAGTCATTTCCCAAACTGTCACCGTCAGCTGATTTTACTGACCTGTACGGAAAGTAATGTTTGTAAACATTACTTTCCGTCCAAGGTAAACAAACTTTTCCGATACAGCAACAATCAGCTGGGTTTAAAACAAATTAAATTTTGAATTCCAGCTTTGTTTACTTTGTCCATAATGGCGAGGAATTTACAAAAATAATCCTCCTTTAAAACTTCCACATTTATTAATAATTGCGTCGTGATGAAAAGTATCGTTCACCACTAGTCCGGAAAGCCCATTTCCAGGCTCGATAGTGTTTTACGCGCTAAAACGTATTACACCATCTGCCTAGCGCTCCATTCGCCATGACTAGAGCAGTATCCGTCGAGTATCGACGAGCAAAACTCGTAAGATTTTACTTTACATATCTCATCTTGATTAAAATCTACTTACTATCCAGTGATGAACCTTCTTATCTACGTCAGTTACCCGATCAGTATAACTAGTTCAGTAAGAGAGCTGTCCGTCATAGAAGTCACGTTTCCATGTCACAGTGTTCCGTCTTAGAAAATATAAAGTGCATGCACATTTTTCGTGACTTTTTGTCAATACCTCTTTCTCATGTGCTTAAAAACTTGCTTAAACTTGTAAAACTTGTTTAAACTGTTGAAAAGTAGTTTACCAAATTGGTTTCTATGATTACTAAAATGACACTCATATAACACACTCATCATGTTAATACTAGTTTTTTCAAATCTAAGAATTTACTGGTTCGTTAAAAACAAAAACGATTATAAATAGTCTTCTCCAGAAATTTTTTCAGTTCTTTTTGAGTTGTAACACTTTCAGAATATACGAATGAACTTTCATAGTTTAAGTTTTAAGAACTAAGTTTTATTTATTAAACTGCATGTCCCTCTCATATTTTCTTAACCTTTGAAATAATTCATCTGGTATCTTCAACACAAATAATGTTTCACCTATAATCCTTTAAGTCATTAAAACCATATGTTTTAAGTCACCGTATATGTGTTTCGATAATGATAACATATCAAAAACGCAATTACCTAATTTATGAACATTAACTTAATTTTGTTTGACTTATTCAACCAAATATCATATGTACAATATAGAATGGTTTAGGTTAGAGTACTGTTTATTTATGAAATTAGTCTTGCAAAATAATGTAAAGGTGTAATTGAAAACCCTTCTCCTGAACTTTAAAAGACTGTTCTGGCCGGAAAAGTGGGAGAAATATTGTAATTCACCTTATTTTAAAGTATTTTGAAGTTTTATTGTCGTTTTGAAATTATTGTGCAATTTGGGGACTAACTTATCATTTTAACCCTTTCTTCTACATAAAATTTAAAACAGATTATGATTATGGTGTTGTGGTAGTTTTAGTTTTAATGCATCGAAAATATATTTTTTAGTTTTGTTACTTTACCAATGAGAGAATTTGCCCTTACTGTTTTGTCGTTTCACACTTTGAGGACCGTTGTTCTGAAATAATCTTTCAATAGACCATGTAGTTAGGCATTGGAAGCTACTATATATCGTATTATTTACAGACATTGTTAATATTTATATTGCTAGAATTTTACAAAAAATCTTAACATTTACTGTAATTTCATCAAATATTTACTATGTCTGCTTCCGTTTGTGGTCAAAACATAAAAAAGGAAACATTGAGTTTTTAAACTAGGCTTTACTAATATGTCAAATAAAGATTGATAAAAATTAAATAAATTAAAAGACCCAATGATGTTCCGTTGGCACTATTACCAGAGGAAACAGGTCAAGTGTAATAGATGGTCACTAAAACAGAATAACTCCCATTCCATTCGGTAGTTCCTGTTTATTTAGAGCAATGTATTCCGCTATTATTTAGTACTTAATTTCTTTTTTAAAGCTTTAAAGAACAATAAATCATTCCATACAAATTATTTTCAACCATAGAGAATTACTAATTCAGTAAAACATAGCACATTGTTTTTACTCCAATTGCTTCAATTTATTTCAAGACTATATATAACTTAAACACCTTTAACACCTTTCCTGAAATGGCGACCTAACTCAATAGGTAGTTTAAAGCCAAGTATGAATGAGAGATGAGTGTAGGATGATTGTGGCGCGATTTTGTTTGAACAATATTGATTAAGTTTATCTTATCGTGTTCTTTTTTTATTAATGGCCAGTTACAATCATTAAATACTTATGGTTATTCTCAGGAGCAGGGACGATCCATAACCTATAGTAAAAATATATATTTAGTTTAAATGACAAAATAATTTTTCATTGATGAAGTCTTTACTATGTTAATCTTTAGTTATTGCATACTATTTCAAAGAAACTTATTGTTATTTACAATTAATAATAATTAACAGAAAAATAATTATTCCACAGCGGGAAATAACTAACTATAACAACTTTAACAGTTAATTTTTGTCTCCATATTGAATAAACATAAAAACATGACTGAACATAACATTGTTTAGGAGATAAACATAAAAATATGACATCGAAAAAAAATGATTTAAATTGCCATTACTTTTACTTGTATTCTATAAAATTTCTTGTTAAATTAATAATGGTTGTTATATGTAAGATTAATTAAACATAAAAGGAATATATTCCCCAACAAAATAAATACTAAATGGCTTACTCTATTTGGGACCCGAGTTCCTTTTATGCGTAGATTTATGTTTAGTTCATTTTAAAAAACATTCGAGGTTAGTTTATGTATTAAAAATAATTTAACATTGAGGAATACAATTTTTTATTGCAACAAAAACCACGTTTGTGTTCAAGATTAGTTCATAGAACAGTCCGAGACCAACACAGTTTTCTAGAAGTCCCCCGCGGAATGATAAACTTGAGTCGATCGGGCTATAACTTCTAAAAATTGCGCTCTGGAGTGGAGTTAAGTTTCCGAAGCCACAGAAAACCTATAAAAATCACCTCAACCCTCTCATTGAGTATTGTGTGTTTCAACTTATTTTAAAAGTAAGCTTATTCTCAAGTTCCATTGTATACCGGTACCATTGTATACCGCTAATGTCCTCCATTAGTAGGGAATGATGCCACGAACGGAATGTTAGGCAGTAAAATCTTGCATTAAAACATGTTGCCCAATCTATGAAATGCAATAATACCGAGATTTCTTATTTCTTTTTTGTCATTTTTGTGGTACATTGGTCAAAATGTATAAGTTTTAAAAATATGTGTGATGTGATGGACCAATAGTCCAAATAGTTTTTCCCAAGACTTTCTGTAGTGGAAGTCTTTAACGGAGGTAGTATATAAAAGTGTTATTCATATAAGTAGTATAAGTTATACGTTATTCATATAAGTAATAGTATTCATTAGTTCATGTTAATCATAATAATTTTATTGGGTGTGATGGTTAGAAGTCTTAATGAACTAAAATTTAAGTATACGATGTCTCCTGTGGAAAACAGAAACTGATCACTTTCTAATTAAAATATTTACAATTTTGTGTTTCAATGAATTGCCCAAAACACCATAATTATGATCTGTTTTAAATTTAATTGCCAACCCACACTTGAATGCTCTTTATTAAAGTCCACAATTCCTCAACCCTGCATCATGAGTTAATCGAAAAGTGAAGATTGACCTGTTAACCTGACTACTCCTGCTAGCTGAGATCAGAAGCCTCTGCCATTTGATTAATTGTTTTTTAACATTGCAGTAATAGTGTTAACATTCTGAAAATGTTATGGATTTATATAGAGGGTTGGGACCCGAACTACTCATATTTTGGCACTGAATGTACTTTTCTTATGCTACGCAATGATGCCTAAGGTGTCTCGCTGATGTCTTCCTGCTTAACCTAATTTGTAGGAGCAAGACTTTCAATTGAGATTTGCCTTAGAAAATATGCACAAATATAAATAATACGCTACAAAAAAAGATAACAACAACTTAAAATTCATATCCAGTATATTCACCAGTGGAATACAAGGTGGAAATATTTTTTTTTATGACGTAATAGTAAACGCTAGTCTAAAACTGTATTACGGTCAAACATTTTTAGCAGTTATTTTATTCTCTTAGGACCAATTTAATCGAGTAAATTTCATAATAAAAATGTACATTTATTTATTTGCTTGGGTTCAGTTAAAAAATGGGGATAAGTGCCAAAGCCCAAGCACCCTCAAAGGGATTTCACTCAAAGCGAATGTGGTTTGTTGACTGATTGGGTCTAGTAAATTTCCGCCTTACGCCTTTTCGGATGAAATAACAAAGGATTTGTGAGGCTATACGTAAATGCTGAACCCTATATACTATTTCTTGATTTTTAAAACAATTTTAGACCAGAGTAAATTAAAGTGTAATGTGTGTAGTTTTCTTGAGCCATATAAATTGAATGTTCATAAACATAGATATTAAAAACATAAACAAATTTTTCATTCACGGGTAAAGTAAATTTAAGCTTTGATCCTTATAATGAGGGTATAAAATGCCACTTTATCCTCTAAGGAAACAAAGCAAACGAATAACAACATCGAGACTTTGGCAACCCAGTGTGGTGAGAAGTGACTACGTTGTATCTGTCTCCGGAGCGGAAGCTAAAAGCCAGCTGATTAGAGAAAGGCAACAATTGACGTTCCGGCTTGGAGGTTAGATAAACCAATTCAATGGACAGTTACTGATAGTGAGTGTTTGTTAACTTTTTTGGGTAAAACTTTGGGTGAGGAAATATTGTGTGTGTTTCGGGAGTAATTTTCATTGACTTGAACGTTGTTCCCCTCTCCTACAGCTCGGTTGCCGATAATTCCCCACAGTGGGACAATGTTACATGTAGCTCTCTTATTAAAAAAATAACTATTGTTGCTGAGCGATTTTTTCCAAGCCCCTTTTAAAGTTTTATAAGATTATATTTCACTTTTTTCCCGCGAGATACAAAATCCTTTGTCTCTATACTTAAAAAAGATATTGGTTTGATACTGTATTAAGTTAAACTTCATAATTAAGTCAAATTTAAACTAACAAGTTTATGTTGTTTTTAATGCCTAATTCCAAATTGCATATTTTTATTACTTTATTGCCTTCTGAATGAAATAACTTTTTCTAAACCATTCATTTGATTCGTAATATTAATGAACCTTAATTTATCTTACTTAGATATTTCGTTATATATATTGTTAGTGTTTAAGAATTTTTAATCAAAATAAACTTGTCACTTTTTTGTACAACAAGGGAATGCTATTTTATCATTAGGTACTATTTTATTTGAGGGTGTAGGTTGTTATAGTAATTATTTAACTATTTATGTTCCGTTTTATATATTATATAGATATCATCATTTTATTTTCTTATTTATATTGTTTTGCTCACAGAACCTATAAAGGTTTTAATTTGTAGCCCCAGAAATCTTGCAAAGGAACCCCTAAATGGATATTTGGGGGTTTAACTATAATTTTATATTATTTTGGAGGTCAACCTAGTTTGTTTTAAGTTAACCTATGTTTAGTGTAGTAGAATTAAGCCAAAATATGGCTGGAAAATGGAAAAGAATTTTGGACAGACAATTTTTGCTGAAATGTGTTCTATGTCATCCCCAGACCTCCCTTAGAAAAGTCCCCTAAAATCCCCAGTGGGCAACATGCCTAAAAATGATGGGATGGCCCTCGTGGAGGCAGATATAAGTCTTTCGTCGACCAATAGGTTTATGTGTATCAAATTAAAGTCCTTAAGTAGTAGAATGTAATGCTTCAAACCCCATCTCAAAAGGTTGCTTGAGTCGAAAATGGCAGCCTGTCAAACTTAGAATAAAAATCAAATTTGAATCTAAACGCTCAAATTTGTAATAATATTAGAAATACTTGACCTTTTGAGGTCCGGTTTGCGGCAAATGTTTGATTGTACAATTACCTTTGCAAATATGCATATCTTGACATAGGTCCATCATATTACACTTGAACCACTCTCTACATAGACGTCCCAAAGAGGGAGTTTTGAAAAATTTTTCTTAAACCATAGCCATGCTATACATAATTTTAAAGGTAGTAAGGAGAGTACATAGCCGAAAACCAGACCTCAAAAGGTCAAATATGTCGGAAGTTATTGCATTTAAAAATTTTGATAGTATTATTGTATCCTAAATTTTGAACGTCTGCCATTTTTCTCTCGACCATTATATTTAGGTCGGGTTTACGGCATTGTACTCTACATTTTAAAACCTTTAATTTGATATACATCAACCTTCTGGAATGTATTAAAATTTAGTATACTTAAAATCAAAATTCATTTTAACTCCTTATAGGCCAACCCCTTATTTTTGGGCTTGATCCCCTCATGGGATTTCATTCGGACTAAGGTCAGGGGATGCCATAGAACACATTTCATAAGAAATTAGCTTTCCAAAAATTATTTCATTTTTCCCGATTAATTTTACTACACTAGTTTTGTATTTAAATTTTGTAAAACTGCATTCTGTTCAGAAAATAAAGATTTATTTATTTATATGTATTTATTTACTTGATCGACTTCAAGGCAGAGCACCCCTAACATGCAAGTATGGTCGAGGCATTTTTAATTAAAAGTTATGGAATTTGTAATTAAATGTGGTAGATTAAAATACAAATTACGTAAGAACTATAATTTTTTCCCCCAAAACCATAACCCAACTGTATACAAAAGTGTTTGACAAGATTTGATTAAGTAGATTAGATGACCTATAGTGAGGGACTGCAATAAAAACTATAAAATATAAATTGAAGATATGCTTTTTGATAAATTGAAGATATTTGAGATATGAAGATATGCTCTAAGCTAGGCCTATAATTTGACATCTTAATATTGATAGTTACTTTTCAGCTAAAATCTTTGTGCGTAAGAAAATTCTTCATAATAACATAAAAAATTAAAATAAAATATTAAATTATGATGTTATTTACCCCTGAGTACTAATATAAACATATCCGCACTTAATATACAAACAAAAGCAATCTTACTCTTTTAGCTCAGATAGGCCTATATCATATATTGTTGTTTTTTTTTAGACATTATCACAAACAAAATAATTTTCTCCAAGTTTCCCTTGTATTGGATTACATGGAAATGTAATGGAAATAATTTTTACACAAATATAATGGTTGGCAAATATTTAATACTAAAATTGACTGAAACTCATATGACACACTGAGAGAAAACCACGATAGGATTGGAAGGGATCATAAGTCGAGAAAAGCCAGAGTTAGTGCCACTTTGGGACTTTATCAGCTAGAAATTATTGGACCATTTACCCCTTTATGTTCATTGTTCATTTCCCGAAAATTCTCAACTTAAATTCACATAAGAAGCTGTATGTTATCATATGTAATGACTTAAATTGATATGCTGTTTACATTTAAGTATATTTCGCATATCTTTGTGAGTACAGTAACATCTTTGTGTATTAATTTAAGTATATTAAAATTTAATCTACATTTCGATTGATTCAATTCCTAACTTTTAAAATACTTAACAAAAAATATTTTATTTATATTTATTTATTATTTTTCTTTGACTTGTAAAGACAATATTTCATTGCAGTCGATGTTTTCCACAGCGATCTTTAATTGATAATCTCTGTGTAAACGTATAAGGTAGAATGTAGATTATTGCACTTTTAGTATAGTAAAATTGTAAAGTCGAGAAAGAAATTTATAATAAGAAGCCTAGTATTCCAATAGGTACCAGAGGTATGTAGTAAGCATATGTCTTAATATAAGTATTCACGGCATTTACTTTTCAAGATTGTAACACGATTTGGCAACTTACTTACTAACTCCCTCGTCGTCTTGTAGACCGAGGGTAAAGTAAATTACGTTCGTTAATGGCATGAGACCAGTCATATATTCTGATGTTGAATTCTCTTTTTTTCTTGTTGAGTCGAACCAGGAGAATGGTAAGATTAGGATAAGACTGGGAAGTGATGGGTAGTTCATAGAAGCATTCATTAATCAAATGAAGTTTTAGTATAATTTAAAATATTTTAAAACAATGAATTTCTCCGAGTTCCGAATGAAGAAGTGCAAAAAGCTTTAGGCCTATGTACCCTGCTGGTATCTGTACAAAAATCATGTTGAATTCATGGATTAATTGATCGATTTCTTGTATTGTAATTGTGTTGATGTGTGGGTACCGGATTATTTTCTTTAACAGCACAAATGGTTTTAAAAAAGTATAGGCCTGTCCAAAGTTTCTTAAGTAAGAATGTGATTTCAGCAAGAATAACTGGGTCGAAGATCTAGAATACTTCGATTTTGAATGACAAAAATTACGTCGAGGTTTTGTTTACTCGAGAAGCCCTAAAGCACTATGGACTATCTAATGTAGCTTTCTACAGTTGGTTGCACGAGACGTGAGACAGCCAGCAAGGATTTGTGCCACACATGGGGCTGTTTAACAGTCTGAGTTTGAAATGAAGACATTAGTAATGATTTTACTGCTTATCACTATCCACACCATGTTGTACAAGAGCCAACCTGCTCACATGTAGCCCATAATTTGGCGGGCTTTTTCACGTATCGTGTAATTAACTAAATTAAACTATGATAAACAACTTTTGAAAAAAATTTGATACGTTTTAAACTAGAAATATTTGTTAATGCAAAAGGTTTCTTTGGAAAGTATTGGCCAGTTTTTCGACATGGTCATTCCACCTTAGCACACCGTAGATTCTCTCCCCAAGATAGTCAACTGTTGTTGATTCTTATATTTCACTAGCAGTTACCCGGCGTGCGTTGCTACGCTCAAATAAAGTTTTTTTACTGAAATAAAGCTATTTTATTAGATTTTTAATATAACAAAAAAAGTCAGTGGAATCGAAAGTAAGCATATTAATTTTATTGTAAGGCCAAAGAATAAACTATAGTTTTTGTCTTTTAATTTGGTGTATAAATGAATTAATTTCAGGCATACCAACTCGTAAACATACCACGTATAACAGGGCGTGCGAAATACATTCATTTTCCAAATTTAAACCCGGAATAGTCAAAGTCTGCCCTTGTACCTTATTGATTGTAACTCCAAATGCAAGAGCACCTCTGAGCAAAGAGGCACGTCCATGTCAAATTTCAACCCCGGAGGCCCTAAATTAATTTTCAAGTCCAGTAAACATAGAAAAACACAAAAAACAAACAAAAAACAAGAACAACACAACAAAAACACAAAAATACAAGAAAAACACGATGTTGGTGAGTGACCAAACTTCTCTCAGTGTGTCTTGTGCTGAGTTGATAGGTTTTACCTACTCGAACAGCACAAGACACACTGAGGGGGTCAGCTTAAAGGCTATTAAAATTACTTTTTTACAAAGAGAAAGAAAGTAGTTAAAGTTCTAGGTAAATCAGGTTGGTCAATTTTTTTTGTTATTTTACGTCAGTTTTCCAAATTTTAACAAAAACATCCCCCAATTCGTAGTTTGGTTCGTTTTCTAAACAATGATAATTGTCAAAGCTTAAGCACAACCTCTTGTCAAAGGCGTTATGCACAGTGAACGCTTTACTGACTAATTGGGTATTTTGAGTTCTACCTTAACGCCTTTGAGTTGAAATGCCCACTAATATTTCTTGTTACAGACACGTGTAAAAATAATTAAATAATTAAGTATTTTACACTTTAAAGTTTTTTTTTTTAATATATAATATATTTTAATAAAATGGAGTGATAAAATTCAATGTAGATCCAAAAAGATGTGTGTAAAGCATAAAACACAATAATTTTATGTTCTATTTCCCACTCTTAATTCCTATTACTACTTTAAATAACGTATATTTCACTTTGAGTCAAATATTTCTTATGAATATTGATATTACTGCTATATTGCATTACATCATAATTTTCCTTCAAAACACCCCAAAAATTTTTCAGGTTTCCTGCCTCATTCTCAAATTATAATTACTCTTTGTGGATTCCATTTCGTTGAAAAGGTAATACAAGGTCGAAACCACTCCGATAAGCAAAACATATACCAAAATCTTTATGGGGGTATAACTAAAGCTCAACTATTCCATATTTAATAAGTCTAATGGCCAGAAAATGAATTTGAGTTTGTTTTTTAGAGATTATTTATTAAGGAGACTTACTAAGTGAATCGAAATGATAACAATAGTATTATTTAATTTTTATAATTAAATAGTACGTAGAACTAAGGACTTTCCTTCAAAGAGGCAATATTTTGGAAGGTTTAGAATATACTTTCTAAAAAGGTAGTTTACCTTACATTCTAAAATATTTCTACACTTCAAATATTATAATAAAATACATTTAACTTCGATTTCAAAGTACATGTCTTAATTATTTTTCAAGGCTTTAAGTATTTGAGTGCTGATTATTGTTTTACCGTAAAAATGTATTCATTTGTGTTCTCTTCGTTATATTTTCTATGATTTAAAATGAACACATATTCCAGCTTAAATTGTGTATACTTGTAACCAATTTTATTTTAACTTAATTTATATGAATACAGTAATCGTTACGTTTATTATTTAAAGAACACAAAATAACTTTTCATAATCAATTATACTTTGAACTTCAATATACTTTAAGAGACTTGGTTTAAACGTACCAACGTAACAGTAAACCGCCTCAAAGATATGGCGATGGGAGATAAGACTCGAGGAGTATCATAACCCGGAGTTATTGCCTCTTTGGGATTTCGTCTGTTAGGAATGATTGGCTCATTTTTCTCGTTATTTTCATTGTTTATTTTACGCTAGCTCGGAGCTTAAATTGAGTCTTTTAGTCAGTAAGAATGGAATGTTTCCTTAACTTTTAAAGTAGCGCATTATAAATAATTTCACATAATTAGGAACTGCTCAGAAATGTTAATAGAATAGTATATATATTGTTATTTTTCTTACAGTGTAAAATCTACATACAAATAGATAGTAATATAGAATTTGTGTACGCTAGAGCTTTTGATATGATTACTAGTTTGGAGTCTTAAATTTGAATAATATCACTGATATATAGCCTGAATGACCAATACTCACTATGGATACTTAAACTCTAATTTAAAATAGTCCACTTGTTATTATTATTTACTATTCCTTTTCAATTTGTAGGAAATACTTAAAGGAAGGAGTAGTACATGCTTAAACTTAGGTTGTTATTATAAATTGACAACAAAATTATTTCAATACTATTATCAGATTTTTTTTTCTTTGATAGATTTTGACATTTCTAGCTTAAGACAAAAATCTTACATGCACTTTAAAAATGTTTGGTTGGCTGTATAGCAACACGGCTTATCTTACTCTGTTTTTGGGACCACAACAAAAAAACAACAAAGTTTGACCAGCTTAAAACGCTCCGAGTTTGGCGGGTACTTGAGGCAGCTTGGACGAAATTTTTTAAAGACTGTTTAAATATTTATAAAGCTGTTCCTGGCCCCACAAATTAGTCTTCTGTTTAACCAATGAAGAAGTTTTGGAGCTTAAAGATATTTATGAAGTTAAAATAAAACTGAGCACCCTTTTTTTGAAACATTTAATCTAATCAAGCAACATGTTTCGGCTCTAAGTAAGGCCATTTTCAAGCTATAAAATTAAAATTAAACTAAAAATCACATAATACTTAACAAAATAAGAATTTAACTATTTGAATGTAAAAACAAATAAACATTACAAAAAACTTCTGTTTCTTAAAATTATCTCTAGTTGGTTTTTGGTTTATTTTTGTGGATTTCCTTTATTTTTTCAAATATAGGATTGTAATTCGTCATTTGAGTGTTCAATAAATTTTCTTTTTGGCTTGTATAAATGTGTAACTGTTCTCTCGAGTCCATTTTGCCTTTCTTTAATACATTTTGAATTGCCAAATTTTATTCCATGCTTTTGTACGTGAGTTTTGTTTTTAGGAGATGTTCGGCGAAGTTAGATTTTTGAGATGTTTGATTATTGCTTCTCAAAGCTTGGATATGTTCGTTGAAGCGAGATCTAAACTAACGACCATATATTGTAACATCACAACTAACCACGGGTTGTGTACAGTGCTGTAATTACCTTGACCAAACAATATTTTATGAACTTTTTTCGGAATACCTTGAACATTTTAACAAATTTAAAGATTGAAATAACTTTGTCATTGCTAAATAAACTGTTGGTTGTCATACAATGTCGGTTGTTGCGGGACGGACAAAGCAAACATTATTACTGACCTCATGGACGGTGACACCGGGAGTGGATGCATTATTGAAATGAACACGAGCCACATTTGGCCACCACTGATGGGTTTGCTATTATCGTTTATCTCAAACAGAAAACATACGTTCAGTTATGACGTTATTTGTTTAACCAAAATCAAAAGGATTCAACTTTATAAACGTCATGTAGAGATCGTTTAGGTGTCTTGGAACTTCGATAAATATTTCATTAAGTTCAATTACTACCGTATTGAATGGTGAACTTGCCACGAAAATATATAGATCAGAGCACAATTGTCGAAGGCCTCGTAAATAAAATGTATGAAAAATATAGGACAATCAATAAAATATTTTTTTATTCAGGCTCCGGCCTACCCCTAGCGCGCCACCCAAATGCAACGGTTTTTGAGAATCCTATTATCTATGGCTTCATTCAACGTAGAGCCATAAAATTAAGGTGTCATATTAAATAAGAATAACAGTACCAGTATTCCTTGGTTATACTCCCTTAATTATTTCAAAAAAACTAATTGGAAATATCAGTTAGTAGTCGGGAAAACATCATTTTAGACAATTAATACTAAAATTACATTTTCGTAAAAAAATTCTAAAAAAACAAAAAATGAATTCTATCTTTCTTTTTTTAGAAAAATTTAAGAGTGAATCTCTATTTAAATTGGTTAATTTTAAAACTTGCTTCTCGTAAATCTCTGCAGCCATAACACTCGCGGCCGTGATTGGACATTCGGACTTAGGTAGAGCGAAGCCTTAATAATCAATCAAATATTCTAGTTCTAATGAGCAAATCGATTTAAATTGCATAACCAGGTAAGAAGTTTTATTACTTACACTAAATCGGTTTAAAATAAATATAAAGCTGTTGTGGGACTTTTTAACCAAACTGTATGTTATTTTTGCATACAGTCAATACCAAATTTAAAATGTTTTATATTAACCTGTTCGAAAGTGTTTGAAACCTATTTCCTAAAGGGTTTTTATTTTGTTTTCAAAATAATTTTCATTTTTACTACTATTTTTTAAACTTTTTTTAGATGTTGTAAGATAGTACACCCTACCTAGCGATTGCTATAAATAAAACGTTAGGAATAATACGTTTCTATCTTAAGCTTTAATTAAAATAGTATAGAGAAGTCTAGGAAGTAATCTTGAAAGAAAGCTCAGTTTGTGGTGACGCAAGGGATGGCCCGCGGGGTAAAATATTCCTCACAGAGATTAGGAAGAATTTATTACAGGGAAGATAGTACGCAAACAGAGATTTCCTTGATGCTGTTTTATTGTCACCATTTTGTTTATTCCTTCAAAGTGGAAATTTCCTATAAAAACGCAAATGGATTGATTAAACCTTAAAAGTAATTAATTAATTAGAAAATTAATGGTCGTAACAAATTAACTGAAAAAGCAAATGAAAAAAAACGAGTCTGCAAAATATATAAAAAAGTGTTATAATATCGTGTGATATAAAGTGACAATAATCCTAACAGCTTATTTTGTGGACTGATGAAATTTGCCTGTTACAAACAAGACTCTCTTTTGTATTATAAATTAAGTTTCGAATATGTTTATTAAATCGGAAGACGCATCATTGATAATATTATAATAATTATTATAATAATACTATTATTGATAATATTGTGTTGAAAATTTAAATAAGACCCATGTGATGAAATGACACAAAAATCATTATTGCACTCTATGACTTAAGTGTTTCTCATGAAGTAAGATTGAAGAAGAAGGACAGTAACACTGATGTATCAAAGCAGTGGTATTCTACATCACTTGTCTCATCTCGTTCTGAAGACAGATTGTTTCCAGAAGAAACTGTTTTTAAAGAAACCAAATCAAGGAGTAAGATAGAACATGTGTGAGGATCTTCACTTACTATTTACTGGTAAATTTCACATTTAAAACAAAAACCTATTCACAAAATTGGACGTCAACATCAAGTAAAATAAATATCACAGTTTTAAATTACATATAATATAAAAAAGTTTTAAAATACAAAATTTTCCCAATTTCTTAGTAAACAATTTTATTTTAAATGCATATTTAACTTTGAAAACGTCCACAAAAAGGATAATTCAATGCATAAAATAACCATATCCTATTCCGGCATTGAGGAATGGGGTTTTATGTGGACCATTCCTTTCCAAGAATCCTTAGATTCATTGATTCATGATACTTCCTCTATCAATAATTTTTTTTCTTCGTCTTATCATTATTATTGATTATTATTAAGTGGTATTTTCTTACTCTAATACAGATTTACTCCGTGGGGAAGCAATCTTAAATATTGAAAGATTTAGGGAACACAGACTGTTTAATAAGAACCCATTTAGTCTAATTTAACATCAACACTATATTATAGAGTTTAAAACAAACAATCCAAGACAAAAAATTTAAGTATCATTGTAATCTCAATAAGTAAAAAATTTGTACGAAGTCACTTCTAGTAAATATATTCAAAAATATGTAAGACACAATGTTTTCCAGTTGGGGGACCGTCCTCGGCGTCGTCCTGCCAGAGAAGACAGAACATGTATCATCGTGGACGGCCAGAAATTTACAATACAAACCGTCCGTGACTGGACTGCGATGCGAAGGTTCCGTTTCGTTGTCCTGGTTCCATACTCTTTTCGTATATTTGCTTCACCTCAAGTTTACGGATATTTACGATATACCTAAAACAGACTTTGCAATAACGGTGGTGAAATTAAAACTACCTTGTTAACAAATTCAAAGGAAACATGATTTAATACACTATAATGATTAGAAAGTCTATACATTAATAGGCAAGTATGTTTTGTGTCCTCCTTTTTAAGGTCGTGTGCATTGTAGGAGACGTCCGCGAATAATGTCACAAAAATATCGACCTGCAGATGAGCAGAAGCGCTTTCTAATTCACATCGGACACTATAGCTACACCCCACGGGCATACAAAGTTTCAATGTTAATCTCATGGAGAAAGGATAATTGATTGAATCATTAGACCGCTGTTATAAAACAACTGATAGAAAAACAGTAAGAACAGATATTTCAGTTATAAAACGTTTTTAAAATTCTTGGGTCCAGATCAAGTGAAATTTGGCCGAATTTCGATCAGGAGGCGATCTCTATTAAAGATTAATCTACCTTGTTCACTCGTGTATAAGATTAGACAACCACAAAACCATCGTAGTTCAAAATGCATTCATTAATATTCCAATAACAGTTCTATCACTCTCCAAACAAACTTATACTTTTATTTTGAGTGTTTCGACGCCAGTGGAATTTTTTAACGTTTTGACAGGGAACGGTCCAAAACCCAGTCTTGTTACTATCTAACATCGACCAGTTGTTAGAAAGCATCATTAATTAAAAGCCCAATGACAAATGGCAACTGGGTCCAGAATAGAACCTTTAAAAAGCTACTAACCTTTCACAGGATCGAACCGGCAACCTTTGGATTCAAAGGCGAGCACTATAACCACTCAGCTACCCAGCCAGTTAACTTGTTACACGTAAGAAGCTTTTTAATGTAAAATGTTAGAATAATTATAGGCCTACTAAATATTTTTCCATCTGTATTTACAAATTCCGTTTTTAAATAAATAAAAATAAATAAATAAATATCGTCTTTATTTCAAGCGGTTGATTTTCAAAACAACTCAGGTCAAATAATAATAATAAGATATTAAAAACCAACAAAATAACACATTACATGGCATAACTAAAAAAATCTTAATTTAATAAATGGGAATTCAACAGAATTTTTTGGACACGCTTTCTAAATGGCACATGACCGTTTTTGTCATCCCTTAAGGCAGGGAGCATTCCATTATACAGTTTGGGGACAAAATAAGAGAATCGCCTCCTATCAACCTCCAGACGTACACGAGGCAGCTCCAACACAGCATCCTGTCTCGTACAGCGGGATGTACCTCAGAGCGAGTTTTCAGCCTCCCTCTTAAGTACTCAGGCTTGCCAGAAAAATATTTTTTTTTAAATAATATTTACCTTTAAACAAAATGTTTGAGCAAATACCAAATAGAATTACTGTAAAACTATTATGTGTTTTATTGTTTTATAAAGCAATTGATAATAAATTATTTTTATATAAGATTACATTAGATTATTATATAAGATTATTATTATAATCTTATATAATAGATTAATTGATTATTATATAAGATACTATAAATAAAATTTGTATATAATATCCTTACCTACTGTTAAGAATTACCTTATCATCTTATGTATCAAAATTTCAGAAGTATGAGATAGCGACACAGAGTACATTCAAAGGCAGGGAAGGTACTTGTAGGAGGTCCCAGTCTGGTCACGTGGCCAGGTCATCCCTCCTCGGTCACCAAACAAGATAATAGATTATGTTGCCGACATGTCTAATGGAGTGGGGTGTACGATACATCAACAAAACAGACAATTTTAAGCATAAAAATAATACAAATTAGGAAAATATGCGTGGACTAATTTGAAATTTATTATAATAGAACTCTTCATTTGAGGCATACAACTTAGCTACTCGTTAGGAATCTTCTTTTCAACAACACATTTCCTTTTACAATTTCTTAAGGCATTTGACGAGGCAGTCTTCTTTTTGTGGTTTACCAAAACGTATTTTAAAAGTGACTGCAACACCTACGGTTATTTGCCGTGGGTGATCAAAATCTTCCGAGATGGTATGGGCAAAAGCGATCTTTCTGTTACTTTTCATGGCACTAAAAACGTCGTTTATATCTGCTTCCAAGACATTAATTCCTTTCAATATATCAATCGCATATTTAGTCATCGGTCAATGTATGGATACTAGGTGTCGACTCTGTTAAAAACTCAATTAATTTAAATGTTTTACTGTATGTTATTAACTATTATAGCAGTTTTTATGTATATTCAAAAATAAATATATTTTAAGTAAATACTCACATTAAGACCATTAACGAAGTTAAGTACTCAGTTGTACCACTATAATTAAGTTATACAGTTTTAACATCAGCGTCTAGTACAACTCAGAATAACTAAATCTAACATTACGTATAAAGTATAATCGTATTTAATACATTATTATGTTTTTGGAATGTACATGGACAAACTGGAAAATAACATATACGTTAACTGACTGTAATGTAAATATTATCATAAACAGGGTGATATAAATGTATAAAATAGGTTGATTTGTTTGTAAATAAGCCCATCACACTAGGATTGCCTGTGAGCTCGTAATCCGAACGCTGTATACCGACACAGGATAAGTGAGGATCTGGTATTCACCCGTGAGATATTCCATCATCAATCTCCAAGACGCTGTCACACATTCTTGAGAGAGAAAAGAAACCTCTTATCTTGCCACATGTCATAAGTTGAAGAGGATAAAAAGCCTGGAAAATGATAGTCATGCCAATGGAAATATTGGTTCTGTTGTGGCTATTTGGATAATTTTTCAATAATAAAGTTCTTTAATAAATGAAATAATAATCGTTTTTCCTTAAACTTAAACTAAACGCAACACAAAACTGTTAAGTAAACGAACTATTCTTATACAGAATGTTTATAAAAGAATGCCGGTATTTAAAACAGGCACTACTGAAGAAGGTTTACTTAAACAATTAAAATGTCATATTAAAGGGCAAAAAAAGTTTTTCATAATTTCATCTATATCAATTTAAGGTCCATTTGTTGTTCTACACTCATCAAAGCGGTATTTGAATTTCTAGCCAATGTCAAAAACAAAAAACAGATTTCTAAGTGGTTGGATAGCCAGGTATGAACACATTTCCCGACATCTCAGGAGTCCTGAATTTGGACCTTTTTTTCTGAGGTTACAGTTGGTTGCACGAGACGTGAGACAGTGTACCAGATGCGCGGGAGCAAAAGAGGCTATTGCGCATGCTCGCCCACTCGCCGCTAGAGTGCAGCACCGCTAGTCAGCTGTTAGCTCTTGTCAGGTGCCGATCGCTAAAAACATCCTAAAAACATTGACTCAATAATAGTCAGTGAAACATTGAATTTAAATCAAGTGATTATCAATAAAATATCAATAAAATAACTGTTTATGGTTACTGTTAATGATGGTTGAGCTGTATTGTATTATTACTTTTTTATTTGTCTAACATATTTAATGGTTATTTTGTTAGCGAAATCAAAGCTAGGACAATTTGGTAAATGTGCGCTGCCAGGCTAGTACACCGTCGGCCGCCCCTCCCACTCCTACTCCATACCCCTCCCAGCCCTCTTGCTCCCCTCCCCCATGCGCGGACTGACTCACGTCTCGTGCAATGGCCTGTACATAAAGAGCATTGTAAAGAAAATATTTCAAAACTTGGGGCATCTGCGTGAGTAAATTTCAACAACAATCACGACTTTAACACGAGAGGTGCTGCAAAAAAATTAGCAAGAAATTAAATAGCGATTTTATATCTGCAGGGAAACAAATGGAGCTCACATTGACTCGTACTTATCAGGCTCTGGATAAGTACCTTAATCAATCCAGATTGTTTTTATTTTTTAAATTATTATTACGACAAGAAGATATTATAATGTTGTTACAATAATCTGTAACTTTAAATTTTAACACCCATATGGTTGACAGTGGCATTGTTTATACATACAAGTATATATTCTGTTTTACTTTCATGTATTGTACACTAGATACATTTTTTACAGAGCTTTTACCCACATAAGTGGCCAACATAACTGGCTGGGTAGCTGAGTGGTTATAGTGCTCGCCTTTGAATCCAAAGGTTGCCGGTTCGATCCTGAGAAAAGTTAGTACCTTTTTAAAGGTTCGATTCCTGACCCAGTTATCATTTGTCATTGGGCTATTAATTAATGATGCTTTCTAACAACTGGTCGATGTTAGATAGCCTAGTAACAAGACTGGGGTTTGGACCGTTCCCCGTCAAAACGTTAAAAAATGCGACTGGTGTAGATACACCCAAAATGAAAAAATGAAAAAAAACCTGTAGTGTGGGACTTGGGGCTACTCACTAAAAAAACTCCCCTTTCACTTTAAGACACTAGCTTGGAATCGCTTATCGCATTACATCAAAACTAGACCTACTTTGATTTATGCCATTTAAGGCTCACTTCGAAACCAGTCGTTCATTTTTCCAAATATTAGACAGCAATCCTGTCAAAATCGGCCTTAATGAATCGGAGGACTTTCTGGACGAAATTCGAAGAATAACCCCAGTTTTCCTCAACCTCCAGCATTTCCACGCAGACCGAGTCCACCAACAGCGTTCCAAATGTAGTGAGGAGTCTAGGATACGGAAGAACGCATGTTGCGCTTCATCGGCAACTCCCGGGCAATAAATGCAGTCAGGTAAACCACGTTACATACGTGGAAGTTTTGTTAAACTGGTAAACCCTTTGAGTATGTCTGAAAAATAACTCAATTGGCTCCATCAAACCACAGAAATCAAAGGCATAGTACACGGTATGAGTAATCATGCGTTGATACACATTCCCGTACTAAGCGTTCCTCTGTCCTGCTTGACCATATTTTTTACTATGTTCGTCTGTATTAAATATTCTTCTTTGCAGTAATTGATATGCCTGACTGATTATATACCCTTATTGCTACTAAGTAATCAGTGCAAAGCACTCTAAATTAACACTCTGACTGGAATCATCACCATGCATATTCAACATGAATATGAAAAATAATAACTTTAATGAATATCCATATTAACTGTAATGTTTTGTATTAAATAAAACAAAAATACTGACTATGTGGAGAGCAACACATACAAAACTTATAACAAATGTTCGCTTTCTTTTAATTCATCCTTTGTAAATCTTAGCAAAGAATCAATCTCGCAAAAAATGTTGAGATTAATTGAGACTAAAATACAACTTATTTTCAACAAATGTGTAAAAATGAAAATTTTTATCTGTGTTTTGTGGAAAATAAATAAAATATGGCTGCACCCCAACGTTCTCTTGTAACTATTATGTGCATCTTGGCGATATAGGATGAACATGATACATAAGGAAATGAAGGGTGCATCGAGCATCCCTCACATCCATCATTCAGCTTCTCTTGCGTTAAGTTGTCAACCCTGTTTATACAACAACACTGGAATATTGGCAACAGTGCTTGTCGAAAGATAAGTTTTCTTAAATCAGTAATGTTTACGTCCTTGCCAACAAAATAAAAATTTAAAAATATAGTTCAGAACATTCCAATTTTTTAATTCAAATCATAATGATATTAAAATTTTTCTTAGGACAAAAGGTGTAGCTCTTTTTTGGCGAACAGTTATTACATTTAAGGTTTTTTATAGGATGTATAGTTTTTTAGTAACCGGGGAAAACTGGATTTCGGGTGCCATTTTCCAAGATGGCGGCCATAGCACAAATGTTTTATAAGACATTTAGAATGTTATTCCGGAAGTAAAATTCAATACAAATACCAAGTTTTACACATATAAGAGTATATTTAAGTAATTTCTCAAATATGACTGGACTATTACTATTAGCCCCCCCCCCCCCCAAATCAGTATACCGTACTATAAAATTAATACGTACGCAAAATAAACTACATTTATTACATTTATATTAATAATGTCACTGATTTGTCTAAAAACATATATTAAGAACCCAAGCTACCTTTGATAAAATTGATATGACTTTCCCATCGTAATTTGAATCAACAATTACCCCAAGATATTTGATCAGATCACTCTCTCCATTTCTTGACAACCACATAGTGATTACTGAATCAGCACACTCATGTAGCACCAATCTAAGATTTGCGAGTGGCTCGCTCACCGGTCGAAGGGCGATTGGCATACACGTCGTTTTACTAATATTTATTGTTTAGACATTTTGAGAAAACCAATTTTTATTCAAACTGAGTTCACGGGCAGCAACGCTATATTCCTGTTCCCATGTGATTCCCTTAAAAATAACTGCTGTGTCATCAACAAAAAAGAAACATTTCCAGGTAACAGGGAGTTGTTCTAATTTTTTAATAAAGGTCTGGATAAGAAAAAGGGCAAGCCCATGAGTGCTACCGTGAACGACCCCATAATTTATGTACATTACGTCACTACAATGGTTACATGTACTTGCTATTGAAACAACTTGCCTTCGATTACTTAAGTAGCTTCTGAACCAATTTAAAGCAATGCGTTTAACACCAATACAATTTAGTTTATTAAGAAGAACTTGTATTTTTATTTTTCCTGACACCGAACCGACATTCTGAAATAATTTTGTTTTGCTCAAGGTAAGGGTGAAGATTAATTTTTACACATTCCTCAAGTAATTTAGATATGACACTTATTTGCCCTGCTTTATTATAAAGGAATAACTTAAGCTAAGTTAAACTGTTTAGGGAATACACCGGACGAAATACGTACCTATACGTGTACGTCTTGAATCATAACTACTTGTCAATGACACACAAGTTTTGTTAACATTGGTTTGTAACACTTATTAACTTGTGAAATTAAACAATATACATCCATGGTATTTTTTTATCCGAATTCAAAATTATTTTGGTTGTAACTTGGTTCTTTAAATAAGTTCCTACCACAGCAGTTGAAACAAATTATTGGAGGCCATATCCAACAGTTAATTAAGATCGGAAAGAACCGATTCCAATTCATTGCAGACCAGTTGCACCACAGGGGTATTTGCGAGACCTGATTGGGTACCTTTTGTGATACGTCACCTCGTTCAATTATTAGTTATCGATTTTGTCATGACGAATCACCAAACATTACATAAACTTCAAATGGATTTCAAACCAGGTATTAAAATGTAGAAAATAAAGTCAATTTTAAAATAGAAGTAGCTGTGATAGTCTAGTTAGGAATATTTTTAATTATTGTTAGCGACATCAGTAGTTACATCACAATTAGACTTTTGTATCTTAAAAGACCATTTATTCCAATAAAACAAATCACATTGAGATGTTTAGGGAAATGGCTTACATACACGGAAAATGAATTAAAAGTAAGACAATAGCATTATGCTTTTACTTCGTATGTAAACGTTTTTAATGATTACAAACAAAAATTATATTGAAATAAGTAAGCTAAAACAAGGATTTTTTGTTAAAATTGTATATTTGATGGATTTTAACAATATTTATAAACAATTTTGGTATCCAAAAAACGTATGCTCATTCTGTATATTTTGTCAACTATTGAAAGTTTCCTGTGAAACTAATTAATTCTCTTTTCCTTTACAGTTAAACCTAGTTAAGACTGTATTAAGTTCTTACTAACCAGAATAGTGTAACTCAACAATAAAATACTTTCTGAGCTTCTTTTTTGATTTAAATAAAAAAATTCCTAATAAATTTGGTATAGGTAATCACCCTATTTTGTTTGAAACAGAAAAACTTTCTCAAAATATAGTCCCTATTTTTTTCTTTGCATTTGGTATCTTTATGAAATTTTAAGTTTAATAAACAGCAGTCTGTAATCCATAGGGTTACAGTGTTTATAGGATTTTATAGAACTTTCAACTTATATATAACTTCAGCGAAAATGAATACGAGTAGATTACTAATAAATGATATAACACTCAGCGACCGTGTTCTCTCTTACCCGTTGGGTTCGTCGCTCTCAGACAATCCATCTTGCCGAGCAGATGTGACGTGGGATATATTGCCATACTGCGGCATTTCTGTCCCCCACCTTCAATCATACTTCATACATTAAACATTACATGTGAATCACCATGTCGATCGGATGTGGCATTATCACTCGATGAGTAAAGAGTAAACCTGATCGGTCAATGTGTTTTGATGAATTGTGACTCACCTACTTATATTTGGTATCTTGTCATATTCTAGGCGTACATTTAATGCACCTAAATATTCAATTTTCTTGTATAAACGTCTTATACAGGGTGAGTTTCTTAAAGTGATGCAATAGCTAACTTTTTTATTCTATATCTGACAGTATACTTCTTATGGGGGACCTCCTTTACTTATTTATTTTGCTTTCAGGCATGTATTTTTAAAATCTTTATGTTATTAGGAAAAAAAATGTGCCCCATGTTATTTTTATAGAACTAATATGAAATTTAATGCCTCCTGCTCCCTAACCGTCAGGTTTAGAGAAAAATGGCAAAAGATATAAAGGTCTTAAAATCACATAAAAACACCATAAAATGTAGGGTGTTCCATTAGAAATTTTAAAGTTGGTCACCATATTGCAAAACTGGCAGGGAATTTTGAAAAGTGAAATACATACGTGAAAACAAAATAAAAAAGTGAAGGGGGTCACCCATTAGAAGTATACTGTCAAATATAGAAAACAATTTAGCTATTAGATCACTTTAAAAACTCACTCTGTATAATTTTTTGTCCTTCCAATTGACATAATATTCTAATATTTGACCTGGAGCTTTTTCGATAATATTATTTTACTTTTAGTAGTAGAGTGTATTAACATTGTGTGTTGAACTTTGTTTAGAGAAAATATACGTGTCTTAGAAAAGAATAAAAAACTGAACAAGCGTTTTCAGTTTAAGTAGTCTAATATTAACAGTATTTAAAAAATTTTTATAAATTAAAAGTAACTGAAATATTCTTAAGTTTTTTCAGTATACTTTTTATTTATTGTTAACAATAGAATATCAAACAGTTTATTACATAACCAAATGAACATTATTATCAGTGATTTATAGACTTACGTTTCAATAACTAGAAAAATTTTTAATAACTAATCACTTAGTAATTTTGCCATCATCGAGGCATTTCTATTAAGAGAAACAATGTAAAAAATGTTACCTTAACTAGTTGTTAAGGCACTTGCCTACCTTTGGTACGTCCAGTCCATACAGCTTCTTCACCATCCTGACATCAACCTTCGATGAAGATTTATGGTTTGAGTTTTGCGTCGCCCTGTTGGACTTCTTTTCTCTATCCATCCACGTCAATGACAATGAGTGATGATGTTGTATACATACAACTTTTTACTCTCTATATTCCGTTTTCTATAAATAACGGAAATGCTTTCTTATAGATTTATGTTAAGGTGAGCATGATTTGAAAGCATCATTTATCATTTTATAACTTAAATATAAATCTTTTGAAAGTCGTTAATAAATTAAACTTTAACTATTCAATTAAAAAATATATTATTGGCTTGTGAATTGTAAATTGCATAAGCCTGCACTATAGGTATACTTTGTTTATTTTTGAGTATACACTACATGCATTTACTATCATCGTATTATTCCATAGAGGAAACATTTGCTAGGAATAAAAATTTATTTGTTCCTCTTTTAGTAGTTAATTGTACAAGTTTGAATAACTTTATTTTGTAGCATACTATTTCCCCCAAATTGTAATAAAATAAATAACCTTACGCCATTAATTATTATTAGCTGATATATTTGAAAATTTTAGATCTGTTTGTTTGAAAAATTATCAATTAGATCCAGCACATTATCTAACATCACCATCATTAGCTTGGGATTCTATGTTAAAATTAACAAAAATTGAACTAGAATTAATAAGTGATTATAAGATGTATTTAATGATTGAAAAAGGCATTAGAGGTGGTATTTCACAATGTATAACTAGATATTGTAAAGCAAACAATAAATATACAAAAAAATATGATAAAACCAAACCTGAAAATTATATGTTATATGTAGATGCAAATAATCTATATGGATGGGCTTTAAGTAAAAAATTACCTTATAAAGATATAACATGGATGAATCCTAATACATTAAATGAATGGGAAGAAACAATATTAGAATTAGATGAAAATGCTAAATATGGACAAATATATGATGTTGATTTAGAATATCCTATTGAATTACATGATGACCATAAAGATTTACAATTAGCACTTGAACATTATAATAATAAGCTTTGCACAACATTATTTGATAAAAAAGATTATGTTATTCATTCAAGAAACTTAAAATATTATCTACAAAAAGGATTAAAATTAAAGAAAGTTAATAGAGTTATAGCATTTGATCAAGATGATTATATGAAAAAATATATTGAATTAAATACCAAATTAAGATCCAAATCAACATCAGATTTTGAAAAAGACTTTTTTAAATTGATGAATAATAGTGTTTTTGGAAAAACTATGGAAAATGTTAGAAATAGATGTGATATTAAATTAGGTGATGAAAAGTTTTCATTAAAACAAGCAAAAAAACCTAATTTTAAAACATTTAGTATATTTGATAAAGACTGTATTGCTTCACATATGATAAAAGAAAAGGTTAAGTTTGATAAACCAATCTATATAGGATTTTCAGTACTTGATTTATCAAAATTACATATGTATCAATTTTATTATGAAAAATTAAAGAAGTTTGATCCAAATATAAGGTTATTATATATGGACACAGACAGTTATTTTATAGAATTTAAAAAGGATCCATATAAAATTATTAAAGAAAATATTAATGAATTTGATACAAGTGATTATAAGAAAGAACATGAATGCTATAGTGAAAAGAATAAAAAAATAATTGGTAAATTTAAAGATGAGTTAAATGGTGAAATATTAGAAGAATATTGTGGTTTAAGATCAAAATTATATAGTTATGAATTTAGTAATAAAAATCCTGTAAAATGTAAAGGAATTAAGAAAAGTGTTGTTGATAAAACATTACACATGGATGATTTTAAGAAATGTTTATTTGATGATCAAGAACAATATAGAGAAATGACTTGTATTAGAAGTTTTAAACATGAACTATATACAATTACAATAAATAAATTAGCTTTAAGTAATAGAGATGACAAAAGATTTATTTGTGAAAATAAAATTGATACATTACCTTGGGGGTATAAAAATAATTATAAATAAATGGAAATTTTAATTGTTCCAAAAGAATTAATAAATAGTGATTTTGATATAAAATTATATTTATTTAAAACTAAAGTATAAAATCAATTTTTAATATATCTTTTTAAATATAAAAATTATTTTGTATATCATTATAAGTTTAATTTTATGATAGAACCATTTATAAATATAATAAAAAATTATGTTTAAAGAAAGTTTTAAAGAAAATGATCAAAATTATATTAATAAATTATAGACATATGATATAGAATATAATTTATGTATATTTTTAAATATTTTCTTTGATAAATTTAAATATATTCAATAGTTTATTATAAATTTTTATGTTTAATTATTTGTTTTGATTCTTTTATTTTAAATATTTATTAATCTATTTTTAAATTTTTTATTCTTTTTTGATTTTAAAATTAATAAATATAAACAAAAATTGTTTAATAAAAATAGTATGTTTTTCATTATAGGTCAGACCCGTCTTTAAGACGGGTCTCAAATTTGTATATAATTTATTATCTTTATAAATATTTTTTGAATCATCCTTTAAAAATTTTTTAAATAAATATTATAATTTATATGGGGCCCATTTTGGGCCCTACTTAATTTTAATAAGTTTTGTATGTTTTTCATTATATGATAGGGGGGACAAATTGTCCCCTCTAAAAATTTCTATAAATTTTAATCCATCCTTATTGTTTATCTACCTTTTTTGATTTTAAAATTAATGAATATAAACCAGATTCATTAATAAATATTGTTTTACTATCTATTTTATTGACGCCCTGTTTTAGGGCATCTGAAAAACATGTTTTGTACATCAATTTCTAGGGTGTCATAATTTGTGACACCTATAATTTTTATGTAAATTAATTTATCATCATTATGTAAATGTAACTGTTGGTTACACTTGATATTTTTTAAGTTTATATATTTTTCTTTTACATTATCAATTAAAACTTTTCTAGAATTTTTATATTTTAAAATATAACAAATACCTTTTCTTTTAAACCAAGGTTTATTTGTTTATTAAATACAATTAATTTATTATTAAATATAAAATTATTGTTAATTAAATCAATTATTGTTTTTATTATTTATGTAGACAAATTTTATATTACAAAGTTTGTTTTAATCTTAAATATACAATACTTTTAATATTTCCATTATTTATTAGATTTCCATCACTATCTTGAATAGATATTACAATATTTTGAATTTTATTTATATTTTTAAAGGAATATAATCAATTTCATTTGGTTTTTCACTAATTTTTGATCCATATTCAACATTTGGATAAAATGAATATAGAATTTCTGATTCTTTATGTAAATGTGAAAGATCTTTATGATTTCAAAACTAGGATCAACTAAATAACAATGAATTTCAATAATATCAAAAGGTCTAATTTTTGGTAGTTTTATTCCTTTTGTTAATACATTTGGTTCAATCATTTTATCATCTAACCCTAATAAATCAATTATAATTGTTGTTACTATAATTTTAACAGGAGATTTTATTATAATATATGGTCCATCATTTTTCAATATAAAATCATTTTCATCAAATTTATTAATTTTCTTTTTAAATTCTTTTAAACTATTAATAAAAATATTTTTTATTTCTTCAATTGTATAATTTCCTTTATTTATATCAAAATATTGATCTATAATTTTATCATCTTCATCTTTAATAGAATATCCATAACAGTTTTTATAATCATTTGGTATATTTGATATAAAATTATCTGAATAAAATCCACTTAAACCAATACTATATTTTCCATCTAAATGTATTGGATGTTCTAATCTTAATTCTAGTTTGGATGAATGACCAATTATTTTAAATAATTTCATCTTATTTAAATGGAGAAATTTTTAGAAAAAAAGATAATATAAAATTAGAATCATATGATAAAAATAATAAAAATGATCAACCTATTAGATTATTAATTATAGGAACAAGTGGATCTGGTAAAACTACATTATTATTAAATTTTATTTATAAAAGATTAATTCCATATTCAAATTTATATATTTTTAGTAAATCATTAGAACAACCATCTTATAAATTATTACAAAAAGATTTAAAAATATAGAATCAAATAATAATAAACAAATTTCTTATTTTTCATGTGATGATATGATTCCACTAAATAAATGTAAACCAAATTCATTAGTAGTTTTTGATGATTGTATTTTAGAAAACAAGATAAAATTAAAGAATATTTTATAATGGGTAGACATAAAAATATATCATGTATTTATTTATCACAATGTTATTCAAAAGTTGATATGCAATTAATTAGAAATAATTTAAATATGTTATGCATTTTTAAACAAAATGAACATTATATGAAAAAAATATATAATAATTTTGTTGGATCAGATATGAAATTTGATAAATTTAAAACGATTTTTAATGATTGTTGGAAAGAAGACTATGGATTTTTAACTATTAATTTATTGAAAAAATCAAATAATGCAAAATATATGAAAAATTTTTCTGATATTAAATAATGATAATGGCTTGTTGTATGTTTGATTCAATAATTGATAGAATATTTATTTTATTAGTATTATTTATTTCTTTAGTATTTATATATTTAATGAAAATTACAGAAATAAAGTAAAATAAATTGTGTTTAACATAATTAGTGTTTATGTTAACATGATTTGTGTTTGTGTTAACATGATTTGTGTTTTGTGTTAACATGATTTGTGTTTTGTTTAACATGATTTGTTTTTATGTAACATAATTTGTGTTTGTGTTAACATGATTTGTGTTTTGTGTTAGTATGATTTGTGTTTATATTAACATGATTTGTGTTTATGTTAACATGATTTGTTTTTAACCTAAATTTTTCTTTGTAATAAATGGATAAAATATCTGTTAATGAAGCTAAAAAATTAGATGATATTGAGAAAAAATTAATAAAAGAATTTAAAAATCAAATTAAAATTGAAGATAATTATGAAAAAATTAAACAAAAAGCATATGAACCTATAACATCAGCAATTGGTAAAGTTGAAAATAAAATTGGTGAAGTCTTAAATGAAAATAAAAACCTTATGGAATTGGTACCTATTGTTAATATCAATACCAGAAACTGAAGAACTAAATTTACCTTCAAGTACTCCATTTAGACCAATCAGACAACCAATAATTCAAGAAGAATCAACATTTATTGACCCAAATTTAATTTCACCTCATACATTAGATAAAATTATTGGTCCATTAGCACAAAAATATTTACCAAGAACAAAAGATGATAAATTTGGTTTATATTGGAATAAACATAAAAATCATTTATGATTGGTGATAAAATAACTGTAATTGATAATGATGATTTAATAATTGATGATAAAAATATAATGGAACACATGGATTATGGAGATTGTTAACTTATGAAAAGAAACCAGATAATAATTTATATACACAAGATGATTTAAATAATTATTCAAAGATTTTATGGGAAAC